>KL567164.1:0-13681 GCA_000715275.1 Gyrodactylus salaris
AAGAAAAAGATGTGAAGTTGTATTTTCAGGATCATGAAATATTTGATGATATGAAAGAAATATCAGTCTTGGTTATTCAAATCGAGACCCGCTCAAAAGTGTCACCCGAATAGCAATTGTGATAATAAATTAATAAAAATATCTGAAAGAATGTATTCCATTCATTTTCAGGAAAAAAAAATAGTACTCATTTGAAGTTTGGTTCATTTATCGGGAATCCAAAAACAAGAACGGCTTCTTAGAAAGGCTTGAACACGTGTAACGCCTACCCCAGGAAATAGGAAAACTGGAGAATTTTATTCTCGTCAATGTCTACACACGGTTTCCACACAAAAGAAATACTTCTACACTGTGGACACTAAAGAAATTCTTTTGAGCTGATTCCTACACTGACGGAGGTTCCGCTCTAACAACAACATATATAGTCTAGCTCATTGGTCAATCTCTCTCAAGTTCATCCAGCATACACCATCTACTTAACAGGACTTTAATCTAACCGTAACGACGGAACCCTGGGATGTCAGTGCTACCTTTACAAAGATAAAACCTAAGAAGGTGAAAACACCCCCATTGTTACAAATATTCTGTCGATATTTCCATCTTCAATGATGTGCAAAGAAACTGTTTTTCACGAGGTTGAAATGTATTTTATAAAAATCTATTTCAAACATATTCTGAAGAGAGAAAATTAACTTCAACATGCGTTGAATTTAAATTTTAGTAATTCAAAACTGCTAAATGTTACAAATTTTCTTGAAAAAGTTTACTGAATTATGTAAAGACAGCTGTTAGATCTTGCAAATAAATTAAATGGGAATTGCAAAATGTGACATGAGTGATTTTAGTTTTATTTGCAAATAGATCTTCTATCATCAATTTAATTAATAATAAGATTTTGAAAATAACAAAGGAATATCGAATTTTTGAAAAATTGCCAATAATTTGTTTACAAAAAGTTTTTTACTCATTTTCTCGTCAAGATATTTTCAAGACTTTTTATAGGTAAAAATTTTCTTATTTGATTTAAAAATAATTTCCTTCTCTCATGAATACAGGTCAGACCATCACCTAATTGGTTCTCCATAATTAGTCAACATTCTCAACCCTCCTCAAATTCTAAGAGTTGCAGATGACAAGTTATCAAATTCAAAGTCTATTTTCTTATATATCACGATTTTCCTATACTTTAAAGAAACTCTCATCAAGAAATATTAGCTCTAAGCCTAATCGCGAGGTATACTGTTGAAAATATTTCTACAAATGACCCCAATTATCTTTTGGATAAGCACTACTCGTGAATAGAAAAAAAAATATTTTAGAGCTGTGATGAATCACTTTTTTCCTCCAATTTTTATAGAAAATGAGTTTCTTTGAATGCAAAAACAAACTTTTAGTTGATCAAATCTGATTTTTCAACCATTTTTACTTACGAGTAGTGCTTATCAAAAAGATAATTGGGGTCATTTGAAGAATTTTTATTCAGCAACCTCTATATTTCTCAAAACTGTGAGATCTGGATAAACTTTTTTCAATTAGCAGTGGCCTACTGTTGGCGTTGTGCACTGAAAATAGTAATCATTTGAGACTGACATGATTGAGAAGGTTTATGAGTTTCTCTCTCATAAAATTAGTTTGATTGCAGAATTGGGTTCACACAAGAGGCATTTAATAACCGGGTAATCTCGTAGAGGGAGGCCAGAGTGTAACCCTTGTTTATGACATGAAAGTTTATCAAAGTCCTCTCTCTAGGCACTTCTCCAGAGATTAGAATGCATCTACAAGTGAACTTTAGATCATATTCTGACAGGCAGATATTTCAGTTATTGATTTAAATCAAATTTAATAACACCTTTCAATAATTTTATAGGATTCTCAGCGGAAGTCCTACTCAATTCGATCTCTTTGATAACTGGAGGTTTGGACAAAACCGAATAAAGTATATACATAATATATAAAAATGTTAATTTTGTTTTCTGTCATCTACGATTTGTTGTGGTACATTCTTTAGATTTCTACTCTACACTTCACCTGAATAGCCAATGAAAATGGTTTATACTTTATTCATATAGGGGAAAGAATGATTGTGAAAATGTCATTCCAAATCGCATTGGATTTCTCTATAATTAGTCAACGTTTGATCACCTCTGGATTTTAGATCGTATCTTGACACGAGTGAGTATTTAATATTTTGTGGGGCCCCACTTTATAAGGGCAAAAGCTTGAAAAGGAAAAATTAATTTTTCCCAGCGATAAAGACCATTTCAAGGTTTTTTGTATTCGATAGTTGCAAGTCTTTTTTCCAGGCTAAAGATATGAATTCCACCCAGAAATCTTGAAAGATTGTAATCTCAATATTTCTTATGTTTACATAAAAAAAATCTGGCTGTTATCATGGGAGCAGATGAATTCAATCGAAAAATTCTTTGAATGATATATATTTATGTGACAAACATTTGTTATACTGCCAGCCTTAGTTAACAGTTAAGCAGTCGCTTTATCTGATTATTCTGTTGGTGAGTAGTACCAGAGGATCAGATAGTATTTTTTCTTTCACTCAAAATTCATTGAAAGATTTTCCACACAAAACTTCTTAAAGTACAAGTCGGAATGAAACCCTCATCTTTTGTGAATTTCTACTTTTACAAGATTTCAAGATGAATATCAAATACCTAGAAAACAGTTTGCAGAATTACATGCCAGATCGCCTAGACTTTAATAATTCCATGCGATAGAATGAGGAAGAATGGTTGTTATTGAAAGATTTAATTTCATGCGTTAACAATATTTAATGATGGATGAAATTTGTTTCTCTTGAATTTTCCACTGAGACTAACAGTAATTTACAACTGAATGATTTAGCATGATTACTGGCCACATAAAAATCTGTGTTCATTGCTCTTTTAATGGTAGAATTCTTGATGATTTGCGTGTCAAATGTAAGCAGAGATTTAGGTTATATTTTGTTATTTTTTCCAATTTAAGACACTACAGTTGAATCAGCAATCACGTGAGAGTTTTTATGGTCTTGCAATAACTAATAGCGAGCCTTTTGTGTTCTTGGAATTTATCAAAGGGTGTGACCATCGATGACTCAATTTAAACCCCCAATTAAACCTCTTTCCTAAAGATGAGATTACTCGGTTATTTAACGCTCGTCTCTGCAGTAAAACCCCACGTGTGAACCGACAATGAAAGAAATGGTGGCTTGAAATCTGTACTGAGTGCAAATGTAGGAACTCTTTTTGATTAAAAAGTAATCTATACATGAGAAGCAGCCACATCTTTAGGGAGGTTAGGTATAATTTTAGAAACACCTTCATCTGATTGGTTGTTTTGGCAACATTTTGATCAAATTATTCAGCTGATATGAATGAAGAATATTTGAGTCCAATTGTTCAACCCAGTTCTCTAGGCATTCATCGACAGCAGCAATGAGGAAACAGGGATGAGAAATGATGAAATTACTCACCATCTTATTCCTAAGCATTGAATGGATCAACGGTCAGCCGATTAGTGCCCTCAATAACATCCCAAAGGAGCCAGATCTAACACAAGTACGAAGCGGTAACAAATACGGTGAGTTGATCTACCATGAAAAATGATACAAAAATATAAGTTCTAGACTGGGCTTTAAAGTAATTTTGTGCAAATGGAAGCCTATACAGTATTATTCCTTATGATAAAAGCATAAAAGTTTTAACCTTAACCCTTGAAAGTACAGTGGCCTCTTGCTAATGGTACCAAGGCGAACCAGTTCTGACTTTGAGTTGTAAGGAGAAATTAAAATAGAGTCATGTAGAGTATATGGTGCATGCTGGATGAACTTGAGAGAGATTCAAGAGAACGAGAGTTATTTATCGATGGAAGTCTGGTATATGAAACTGTTCAAATCCTGCTAAGAGGAAGGAGCCAATTTTTCTCTACCATTTATGGTTTTCTGAGAATTTGATCTTATAAGGAACCAATCAGAAGCTTTGAAAAATGTGTGTCTATGTTTGGTCTTTGAGATGTCTATGAATAAGGGGCTTATGCGATTCAATGAATGCAGGTAGGATTTATGAGAATAATATTAGAATATTGAAAAAGATAGTTGCAAAGCACGATTGAGACATCTAATCTGATTGTGAGAAAAATCCTCGATTTTAGCAATGAATTCTTGTAATTTGACATAAATCAGAAAACTTGATTTTCATAGAAAAAAATGTCTATATTCAACCTCGGGAGAAATATTTTAAACCTTAATTCACCTTTTTTCACTTGAAACTCTTTTTTAGAGAATCTATCTCGAGATTTAAATTCATAAAATAATCATACGGAAAATTCCGTATCATCGGCAATCAGAAAAATAAAATTTTCTTATTTTGAAAGACAAAATTTTTATTTTTTGAGATAGAGTCTCTAAAAGGAATTTCAAGGTTAAATAAAGGTGAATAAAGGTTTAAAATACGTTTTTCTTAAATAATAGTAGATATTCAAAAAAAATATGTAAAAAGTTCTCTCAAATCTCAATTGAACACGCTTTTTCTCATTAATTTAGGCAATGTAATTGCAAGGAAAAGGATTCCTACAGAAAACGATTCAGTAGAGTCTAGGCTCTTATCGGAGATTGAAAATAGAACGGATCTCACCGTACGTCCGACAAACTGCGAAGAGATTTGCGGCCCAGTCGATGTCAATGTCACATATTATGTTGCTCAAATTCTTGGCCTTGTGAGTTTAAGAATAATAATATTCGTCATTTCTATAATTAGTTCACGAGATTTATCCGAATACCGATTTTTTTTCCAAGTCTCCAGAAACTATTCAAGCCTGAAGAGGTTGATTGCTTTCAATGAAAAATATTTTTTTCAAAAACGCTACTTAGAAGGGAAAATTATGTGTTTTCTTGCCATATGAATCCCTATATGCATAATGGGAAGAAGAGAAGTGATGAGTCATTATTTTTCATAGACAAAAAAATTAAATTTCAAACTTGTATACGATAGATCAAATAGTTATCGTTAAGATGGTGTTTTTGATACAGTATTTCAAAATATCAAATCAGATTTTTGTTAAATTTTATTTTTATCATACAGTGAAGAAATTAATTAAATTCCGTCTCGAAAAGTCTTTTATTTACGGAAAGCTCGGAAATTTTGATAAAAATACTTAAAATCGGTTTGTAATTGACTGAAATCCCCCTACAATTGGCTCAGAAAAAAAACCGACAGCCCAAGTATGACAGTCCCATGAACTTCATGGCCCATGAGTAATACTCAGTGAATATACTAAATCTCCTAAATGTATTACAATAGATTTGTGTCTAAAACACTGAGAGTACAGGTTATCTGTGTGACCTTCAAGTAACACATACTAACTGCAAGATTTTTTTTCTTTTTAAAATTATTTTTTAAACATTGATTCTTTCAAATTTCTAGTCACAAGCCGAGGAAACCCTCAGTATATCAGGATGGTTTGTATTCGTAAGTAGATTTTTATTTGAAATTCCTAATGAATTGAGTAAAACGTAAACTTTTTTTAATGAATTATAGTAAGAAGTCATTTTATTTCTACCCAATTTATAATCTACTTCATAGTAGAGGTAATTTAAAAAGACACTCACTCATTAAATCTTGCAGCATTGGTTCGATAAGCGGCTCAGCTGGAACAAGAGCGAATTCCACAACCTCGATAGGGTAAACTTTTATGCAAATCGAATTTGGCAACCAGACATTGGCGTGATGAACAGCAAGTTGAGTGAGGACTTTGACTTTAGCTCAAAATCGAGTGGCCGGGTGAAAATCTACGACAATGGCCTAGTGGAATGGTACCACGGCGTGATCTTGAACGTCGCCTGCCCGCTAGACGTCACGTTCTTTCCGTTTGACTTCCAGACGTGCTTCTTGATAATCGTGCCCTGGCATTCGGACATTTCCCAGATTGTTCTCAACTCGCCACAGCCATCAAGGGTCATCGTAGACAATAACTACCTCCCGAATAGTAATGTTAGCGAGTGGGAAATACAGGCGACAAAGTTGAGCAAGAAAAACTACACTGACAAAAGCTCCATGTACAAATACATCGAGATTGCCATTTATCTCAAGAGGCAGCCGCTGTATTTTGTTGTCCTAGTCTTGGTGCCATTTTCAATGTTATCCATTCTAGCCTGCTTGATATTCACATTAGATGACACCGGAGATAGGTTGAGTGTAGCATTGTCTCTTGTATTGTCAATGACAATGTATGTTATGATTGTGTCATCTAACGCGCCTAGGTCTATGCGATCGATTCCCGTGATGGGTGAGTTGAAGAATTGTGATTGAATCTAACCTAAATTAAATTTATTCATTTAGGTATTTTTCTCTTGAATCAACTTGGTTTGCTGAGTATATCTACGGTTTTAGCGGTTATAAACAACAAATTGCATTCTTCCCATAAAATAGAAAACTACCAAGATGTCTTACACCTTATTTCGGGGACTGGTTTCCCGTTAAGCTTCGACCCAGGGGACTTGTATTATCGAGAGAAAAAGTTTAACAAATACATTGAAAAAACCAATAGATTACAGAGCGAAAGGTTCGCCGAGAAGAAGGTGAGTGGAGCAGTTTTAGGATTTAGTTAAGGATTGAAGAAAATACCAATTTTTGTAGATTAAAGAAAAGAATATGAGAAAGTCGCACAAGAATTCAACCTTTTATGAATCAGACTGTGAAGAATGTGACATGGCAAGGGAAGAACTATGGTATATGAGAAATGAAAAGGCAGCAGAAACGTCAGTGACGTCTGCTGTAATCGCAGCAACAAATGCAGTGTATAGCTCAAAGATGGACAACGAGACTAATTATAGGTACAGAGACAAGTCTCCATCTACGATCGCAGCAAGATTGGCTGCATCAGCAGTTACAGCAGCAATGAAGAGAAACAAGTATCGATCGACATCTTCCCTAAGTGGGTCGGATACAATGGAGAATAGCAAGAGAAAAAGCATTTCCCATCAGACCTATCCCTACAGAGACCTGGCAAGCAGAATGGACTGCTTGGAAATGATATTATACTTGGTTTTTTCTATATTTAATGGTATAATATGTTTAATTTTGCTACCATACCTGACTCAAAGTGACAGAGAACGTGTACTTAACGAGAGAAATACTGATTAATTCATCATAACTTGAACTTCAAGTCTTGAAGTATGTTTTTGAATTTCAAAAATCCGATTTCAATTAATTAAAATTTAAATATTGTTAAAGAAAATTGTTTTAACTTCGCGTGTCATTGTAAATTTCAATAGAGACAATACTTAATTAATGAACGACAGCCTAAACACTGAAATCGAGATCACTGGGGTGACGGTTAAAGAAACCGACAAGTCTATAGAAGTTGTCGAGGTGATTAAAAATCAGGAACCCGAGAGTCCCGCAATTACGAAGACAAAGCTTAGATCAGTAAACAAATTATCAAAATCTATGCTTGTCAGTAGTGAATCACCAGAACCAAAGTCAACCAGGATAACTCGTAGAAGCTGTCTGCCACAAGTCACTTTGAACACTTCTGCAGTGGAAGCTTCTAAATTTCTGCCAGAAATCCAGCAGCCCAACTTCTCATCTGTGCGTCAACGTAGCTTCAGACGTAGATCCATATCTCGATCTATGGATGTTAATCCTTATAAGGAAATCGATCTTTCTAAAGAGGGAATCATATTCAACAGAGGTTTATCTCCTATCGTAAAGACGGTAGAGTTGACAAAAAATGCTTGCAGCCGTCGATTGATTTTTTTCATTTTGGGACTGGTTACTTTAATATCCTTATGCTATGCGTATTTTTCTGTTAATAATTAATATTTTTATATCCCTCAACAATGTAAAGAAAATATAAATTATTTTGATTTAAGCCTGCCTTCTATTCGCACTTTTTTACAACTTAATTCCGAGACAGTCTCGGCGAGACAACTTGGATAACTTGATTTACAAAAGCACTTCCTAGAATTTGCTAAATTACTACACATAAATTTTGTATAATAAATATTTTTATTAAATATCCCATTATTCTTAAAATTAAGTTTAATAAATTCTGCGCTTTTAGTCAGTACACAAATTCGAATTACTAAATAATTTTAGAAAAATAATTTCAAGGTTCTGATTCAGAACTTCTGAATGACTTTCAAGTCATGGAAATGGAACGAAATTCATCCATACGGTGTATTTCTTGCCACCTCAGGATCTAATGAAATCCGAATACTCTTTTGGCATGAAATAGAACTAGCTTCTGCTGACTGTAGGATGAAGTAAATATTGATTTATAACCTCAAAGCGAACTCAAGAAGAATTCCGTCTTTCAGAACAACTTTCAGACAAACAATGAATTCCCCAAGAGCAACACATTTGAAAATAATTTATCTTCGCCGAATGAAAAGAATTTCTTCTTTGACACTCATTTAGAGTCCGTCAAGACCCTTCTTCTGCCCATCATGCTAACAGATAACAAGTTGATTAATCTAAAGATTGACAACTTAATCTATGTTGGAATGACTTTTAGTCTCGTCCCAGATGAAATTGAAAAGTGCACCTTATTTGGTATTAATGAAGAAACTGATAAAACTTCAAGAAATAGGCCAAAATTCACCTTCGACCCCCAGAATGATGATAGTGACTCATCCTTAAAGAACTCTTTTCAAAACTACAAGACCTCGAAGCTCATGACAACATTTTCAGTCATCTTCGTCCTGAGCAGTCTGACCTCCTCGTGTCTTCAACAGTCGTACGCACAACTCGCCAAGGCCATTGGAGTGCAACTGCGCCGGGCAGAAGTCTTCTGGGGCTATTTATCACTTCAGCAAGAGATTATCGTGAAATGCACTGAAGAAATCCTATTGGACAAGGACAACATCCTTGGAAGTGGCCTCAACTTGGACCTTATCGATTTAAACACGAGTTGGACTTCATCCGCATGCCCCAATCCTAATAGCAATTTAAACATTCACAAAGTCTGCGAGTCAAATGAAATGTTTGACAAGAATCCCGATCAAAAGTTCTCCAGCGAAGCTCTAAAGTTGGACTGCAACAAGACGGAATATTTAACTAAGCGCAAGAACATAAAGCACATCCTACTGAACAAGTCGAGTTTATTTCAAGAGATTGTCGAGATATTCGAAGAGGCCTGCGGGTGCGGAATTGTGAATACGAAAATTAAGAATTTCTACCCTGTCTACTTTACAATACCTCACAAGGCTTATTGCCTGCCGATAGACAAGAAGAAGTTCAATATTAACGAGATATTTCTCAACAGCCCAATCAACTCACCAATCATCGGCATAGAGCCGAGGCTGGTCTTTCACGCTATCGAAAGGATAAAGCCATATCATTCTATAGTCTTTCTCTACGACAAAAATCAGATTATAAAAAAATTTCTCCCACCAGACGTTAATACAACAGTTGTCAATTTCATTAGAACCGCCACCTCCACAAAGTCCTTGGAAGAAATGTCTATCAACTTTTTCGGGGTGGAGCGGGTTCTGGACATAGCCAAGTTCCTCATTCTCAGAGGGCTTGCCATACTAATCTATCCCATTTGCAGGTCAAGTATTTACGTGTTGAATCCGCAAGATTCCCGGTTGAACCTCATTGAACCGATCACGTTATTGGACTTTGCTGGGAACTTTCCAGAAATCAACTTTGCCTCTGTCCTCTCTAGCTTTTCGATTCCCATGTCGATAGCTGAGCACTTGGAAACAGCCAAAATGATGGAACCAATGACTAAGCTCGTGAAGAAGGCTGATTTAAATACAGAGAACAGCTTTGAAGAGTTCATTAAGAAAAGTGCGTTAATTCCTCTACGTGGAATATTTCTTCTAATTTACTTCTTTAGATAACATTGAACTGGAATTCGGCAAGAGTTCTTCAAACTTTTGGCTGAAAATCTCCTCTAAAAGGATAATTGAGCTGGTAAACTTTCTGATCAGTAAAAGATTAATTATTCAACTACACAAGACAATATTTTGTCTAAAAAACTCCTATGAACCCCAGAAGGATTCCTCGATTTCCCTGATTGCCACAGATTCCTCGTCGCCAAATAGTAATTTGGTCAAATCTTTATCCTCTTCCGGGCTGAGTCGTAGAAGATCTGCCCCCTTGATTAACTACAATGGATCAAGTAAGGGTTCTTTATTTATCCTTTAATTTCCTACTAGAACACTTGGAAGATCAAATGAGGAGTATTCCTAGAGATGTTAAGAATAAGATTTGTCAATTATTTCCTTCCCAAATTGCACAATCAATCTTGCTCAATAGGTTCTCATCGCAACACTTTCCCACACACTTGTCGGATCATGGGGAGAGTTTCAGAATGTTAGTTTTTTATTTCTAATACTCTCAAGTTGTAAAAATTACCACAGATCTTTCTCAAATCAATAAAATGAATTAACATTTTATTTCTAGTTTCGATGAACAATTTATTCAATCAATGAAAATAGAAAAGGAGATTAATTGGTCGAAATTAATTGAATTCTTGGAAATTTACGCAAAACTACCTTGTCATTTGGACATGTTGATTTACGAACTGGGTAGAAGCAAAAGTGAAATCAATGCTATCCTTCAAAAGTACTCGTGCTTTGTGAGAATTTGCCTTGTTCCTGATAATCTAACCTCAATTTTCTCTGGCCTACCTGTTTGTGATGAGATTTAATAGATTATTTTCCATTAAAGTACTCATTTCACTCTTCGATGAAAATGCTTGAATTTGAAAAAGTTCAATCAGTGCTTATTTAAAACTCTCTTAACACTAGGATCTTGTGTAAATTTTGTTTATATATCTGTCAATTTTGAAACTTTTGCTGTATAATTGTCAGATAATCTCACAATGCCTCCAGCAGCTGCCACCCAAGTAAAAACGCCTGCAGCAAAAAAGGAAAAAATGGAAATCGTTGACGAAGAGGACTCAGATCCAGACCTATCCTCCTTTGAAGAGATCCGTGAGAATATTCGCCTCATCGAGAAAGGTGTCTCCACCAAAGAGGAGCATTTCATAACTCGAGCCATTAGAAACATCTTTTCCAAACGCGACTCGCTCAATCCAAACGTACTCAACATGCTCGTCATGCATTACTACCCGAAGGAGTCTGACGCCAAGTCTCACTTTACCGATTTTCTACCCCAAGTCATTCCTTCCTCCCCTTATCCGCAACCAAAGCATAAGGGCTCGCTAATTCTCGAGGTTGAAGTCTACCTTCACCTCCTTCTCTTGGTCTATCTCCTAGACAAAAAACTTTACGAAGAGTCTGTAAAATGCTCCGATATGTTGATGGAACGATTAACTAATCAGCAAAACCGTTTCCTAGCTATTATCGGTGCCAAGTGCTACTACTATTATAGTCGGGCATATGAATTAGTTAATCGTTTGCACAAGATTAGGCCAATCCTTCATGGTCGCCTTCGTACAGCGACCCTGCACAATCACTATGAAGCGCAAGGGACCTTGATAAATCTCCTCTTGTACAACTACCTTAAGCACCACCTCTATGATCAGATGCACAAGCTGATTAATAAGGTTTCATTCCCCATTTCATCTCCAAATAGTAAATGGTCGCGATTTCTATATTATCAGGGCCGCGTAAAGGCCATTCAACTAGACTACAATCAGGCTCATTCTCACCTGGTCGCTGCCATGAGGAAGGCGCCGCAACAGACCGCTTTCGGCTTCAAGCAGAACCTCTACAAGTTTACAATTGTCGTGGAACTTCTCCTAGGAGAGATTCCAGATAGGTCGATATTCCGGGATGCTGTCTACGAAAAGGCCTTGTTGCCGTACTTTGAACTGACTAGATCCATTCAGACTGGTGACCTGGCCCAGTTCCACAATGTTGTCAAGAAGCATTCTGATCAATTTGTCGCCGATGAAACCTATTCCCTGATTGTCCGCTTGAACCATAATGTGATCAAGACCGGGGTTAGGAAGATATCACTCAGTTATTCAAGGATTTCCCTTGGTGATATTGCCAAGAAGCTGAACATTGGTACGATTGGCGATATCGACTACATTGTTGCCAAGGTATGTGACCCCTTTTTAAATCTCTTTCTAAAACTAACTAAAATAAAAAAACCTAGGTTTATTTACAATTTTATTTGCTATAAAGTTAAATTTTTAATATTTAACGTTACTACTTGCAAGTGTATTTTCTTATAAATAATAATTAATTGCAAAAAATTATGCTTCAAAAGCTAAAATAGCCATCAGTGCTCTCACAGTAACTCAAATTTCCTTGATCTGAATTTATCACTATTAAACTGATGTAAATCCGCTTTAAATATCTAATCTTTTACAAATCTTAGGCAATTCACGACGGTGTCATTGATGCCAAGATAGACCACGAGAATCGTGTCATGATCACAAACGAGACCCTGGACCTTTACACTACCAAGGAGCCGATGAATCAGTTTAATGATCGCATCAACTTTTGCCTCGGCATCAGAAATCAAGCTGTCAAAGCCATGCGTTACCCTCCAAAGCAGTACAATAAGGAATTAGAGACTGCCGAAGAACGCCGTAAGAGGGAACAAGAAGAAATGGAGACTGCCAAGGAATTAACAGAAGACGACTTTGATGGGTATCCTTAAGTAATCGGTAAACTCTTATCAAATTTGTGTATGAAAGACTCCATTTATCTTGCTTAAAGTTTTTCTCGTCCCCCGAGTTTATATTCTGAAAAAAAAATCTTCTTGTCAAAATCTTGTTGTTCATTCCTCCCAACTTGTAGAAATCTCTTCGATCCAGCACTGAATAACGGTGAGCGAATTAGAGTTCTCCTGTCAAGAATTTTTTTTGAAGAAATCTCACGTTAGCAGAACAAATTCAACTTAATTTGAGAAATGGGTGTTTTTTTCAATTGCTTGTTATTATGTGATTATTGAGGCGACCAAATGCCACAAAATATATGTTTTAGCCAACTTTTTACAAGCTGAATATCAATTAGAGCCAAGAAAAATAGTTCTAGCGCCAAGTCTAAAAGAGTTAAAATGTATACTTTTCCCACTTTTTTTATTTCATGCCTTATTTTGCCCAACTTCAATCCCGTACTTTAAGCATAAACTAATATATTAAGTGTAAGAAAAACAAAGGCTTGTATAGTTGATTTCTCATTGATAGTCTCAGGCTATATGGGCATTTTCTTCTAAAGCCTTCTACCGATTAACACAGGTACCGTTAGATCTAACAGACTCAAATTGTTGGGGAAGGAACTCATTTCAGAAAACGATTTGAAAAAGCAAGGACGTGGCTCTTACGATTTACTTTATAGTCAAACAGATAAATTATTCATTCTAAGATGGTTCGACAACAGGGCAGTAACACTAACATCAACATTTGCTTCAGATCAACCATTGATTAAAAGATGGAACTCGAAAGAGATTAAAATTTTCAGTCGCTAACAAGTAGTTTTGTTATAATTATTAATATTTGAGTACCGATCGGTCGTATACGACCTCATTGAGATCTCTATCAAGTTGACTAGATACAAAAAAATTTGCGTAATAAATGTTTATGTCGCACTCTAATGAATAAGATGCAAGAAAAAATTATTCGCTAAGTCTAATCGATACTACATGGGATTGAGCGGGTTAACAAGTGCCTAGAATCAATATCAGTTTGTCTACATGAATAATAGTTGATTCTATTAGGTTCTGACCTCCTCTAAACTAGATAACNGACGATATTT
>KL567164.1:13701-40776 GCA_000715275.1 Gyrodactylus salaris
CCCAACATGATTGGCCCATTGGATGGTGTGACAATGAATATGTTGGTTCGTATACGACCTATCGGTATTCTACACTATGGATAGTGAATTGGAAGTACGAACTACAAGGCGCGGAACTATATATTCTTTAGTCATAATTCCTGAAGCTGATCTTTCAGAAGAAGAAATAGAAGAAGATTTAAAATCTAACGATGTCCTTGAAGTCATGCCCGAATTTTCAACAACGAGAATGATGATTCAACAGTTTCCGTTGGCCAGGTAAATTCTGTGCGAAGTCTTGATATGCGAAACACAAAACAGCATCCAAAAATACAACTACCATTTCAGGAGACGGACAAGATGGTTTAATGCATGAATTTTTCATTTACGATGGAAAATGTCCTCAAGTTGAAAACTCGTGTGGAATGTCATCAGGTGATTATGTTCTCAAAGTCTGCCAGAAAATAAAAACCACATAGGCTTCGATAACTATTTCACAAGTATCTGCCTACAAAAATCTCTACTGAATCGCGGAATTCACAGCACAGGTACCGTTAGATCTAACAGACTCAAATTGTTGGGGAAGGAACTCATTTCAGAAAACGATTTGAAAAAGCAAGGACGTAACTCGTACGATTTACTTTATAGTCAAACAGATAAATTATTCATTCTAAGATGGTTCGACAACAGGGCAGTAACACTAACATCAACATTTGCTTCAGATCAACCATTAACCATGATTAAAAGATGGAACTCGAAAGAGAAGAAAATTATTGATGTCTCTATGCCTTTCATCGTTTGGAATTACAATAAATCTATGGGAGCAGTTGACCTATTTGACATGTTTCAAGCATTATATAGATTAGAACACCGTTCAAAAAACTGTCAACGACCCTTAAACTCCCTCTACAGATTGTAGGAGCTTTACGTCAAAATCTAGAGATGACAAAAACGAAAAACTTGATAATACAATTTTTTTAATTAAATTAAACCCCAAGTTTTCGTCATTGAAAAGAGCAACAATAAGTACTTTATGTGGGACATGCTTAACATGCTGTTACATATATAGGTTAGAAAAGAGATGTAATATTGATTTTATTGGCTCTTCTCGGGCAGTTTGTTGCCACATTGCATGATCTTTTTTATTGGGTCAGTAGGTATTATTGATTATATCGGTATTCCCCTTGTTTCCGATTGTATAATTAATCTGAAAAGATATTTGGGGTTGATTTCTATCTAAAATAATATCAATATTTTATAGTTATGATTGATAGAGATAATTCCATAGTTTTCTCTGACACTTTTCTGAGTGTTAATGAGAAAGTGTTAATGTAATAATATTACAATTCGAATTTCCGAAGCCTTTATTCGGCTTTCAGTTTTAATTTTCTAGAGAAAATCTAATTTACTCTCACAAGCTAATTTTAAGATCTAGCGAAATCGTTAGATAAGTTCGTTTATTCCAGTGTTGCTACAACAAATAAGTCTATGAAAATCAAAGTAATTAGATCATAATTGATAAATCTCAACTAAAAATATAAGTTTCTTCGGTATTTGGACACTTCAGTATACTATAGTCAGGAATGGAGGGCTATCAGAAAAGTGCGAAAATAATTCGAAAAGAGGCAAAAAAATTGAAAAAGTGCATTTATTGCTAAATACTATCAATTTGAGTTGAAAACGCATCTACTCATGGCTTTGTGATTTGAAAGTGATTCAGAAATATTAATTAATCAAAACTTTAAAAATTCAGTAACTTTGATTGGTCAGATTAAACAACAAATTTACCCGGCTAAAATTAATTTTAGAGCTTATTAAAAATTGGTGAAGTCAACTCCACTCCTTGATAAGTACTACATTTTTCTGTCAACGAAAACGGTTTTTCACATTGAAAGGAATTAGTTTTCTGGAAGAAGAACTCATTTGATAAACTATTGAGCGAATAAAAGTGCATCTGGTAGACCTAATCATAACGAATAGTCCCTGATATCATCTGATAAAATATTATATAACAAGCTTGAAGAAGCACAAAAAAAAGTCATCAAATGTAATACTTATCTAACTACATGAGAATTTTAGGAATGATAAAACACATATAAGAATGCAACATTTTACAAATGATAAAGTTCTTTGAAATAAAAAAATTCCATCAATAAAAAAATCTCTTCAACATTTCAGTTTGTGAAGAAGGGTTTTTTATCTGATAAAAAGTAAATGATAAGAAAAAGAATAAATCTTTTTGTAACATAGTCAATCGAGTAAACTGTGGGTATTTACCATTCTCTTGGTAATAAAATAGACGTTTAATTGATTGCTCTAGTCATTCGTATCAAACTTGTGCGTACTTTTCCAATAACAGATTAATAATAATCAATAAGAGTATTCTTTCATCACCAAAACTATGGGCCCTTGAATCCTGAAATAGAATTAATCTTAGGATACTTGTTAGATTGAAGTTTGATCTAGTAAATGTTGGTTTAAATTAAGCCTAACTGACAAAATCTTCATCAAAATGGTAATTTAAACTAAAAATTGAAAAAAATCAGTAAATCTATCTCTACTTGATCTATTCAAAATGACATATTGACCCTCATTTCGAGTAATATAACCACTTAAGCCATCTTAGATTTTGTAAAAAAGGTACAAGAGTGAAGAATCAGTAGATTTCAAATTAAAGAAAATTTGCCTTATGCATGAAGTTTGAGTCAAAAAATGTTTGTTTCATGTAATGCGTACAGGCACTACATTTTGTAAATTCGGCTATTGCATGATTAAAGGATTTCTCCAACTTAACATATCAGCTGTGCAAATATTAATAACGTATTTATCTGATTTAAGATCGGTTGTCTGACGGTATCCCAATTCGGAAAATAAATCTGAAGAAGAAGGTGATTTCCTACTCTCGAAACGTCTTGTCGATCGACCACGTCCCAGAATCTTTGAAAAAGGTTAACAGACCACCCGGATTAAAAATCTAATTATTTGAGCATTCTATCCATGGAAACACCTCTATCTCCTTGGGGGAGCGAAAAAGTTATTTTCTTCAGTTGAATACATTTTGAAAAAATTTCCCGAGTTCCATTCTGCATATTTGAGCTTTATTTTCTATTCAGATCTAGTTTCAAAGAAATCTCGGTTTTGAATGAAAGAGATCATGCTTTTCCGAATAGTTAAAATCCGAAATAAAAATATACATTTCTACTTTGCAAAACATTTGAACCTTTTCAACATCCTATAAACAAGGAAAGGGTACTTTTTGACTCTCATTGATTAGCAACTATTTTCATACTAACATACTCCGTTCTCTTCATTTGAATAGTCACACAAAACTTTAAATTTACTTTAAACTTTATGCAAAATCCTTATACCAACATTTAGAGAATAGCTAAATCTCGAATAAACAGTGTTTTCTTTACAAAAATTTCAAACTAAAAAAAGTAAACACAAAGACTAAGCAAAACTCTCAATGAACAGTTGTAGATCTCATTGAAACCTCCTATCAACTGAACGATTCTCTTTGTCTGCTCTCTTTGCATCAAATGAATTGAGTAAATTGTGCAAACTGATGAACAGGCATGGTGAAGAGTGAAAAATGAGCAATACAAGCAAACATTGGATGAGAAATTTAGAAGTCTTCTTTTCAAATAAAATTCTCCAATTAGAATTACCCTTGAATCGATAAGCTCATACTATCTATCATGAGATAATACATGATTGTGTGCTACAACTGGTCTTCTAGCTCTTATAATATCGTTATTTTTGTTGTTAGTTGGTGTATGCTGTCGGGAATTTATTGATGTTACACAAAAAATAGCTATACCTTACTCTCCATATAATTAACCGTAATCTTATATAAATATTATCGGAATATTTTTTTCAGATAAACTATCACATCAATAAGTTGAAAATGGAAAACTTTGCAAAAGTATTCTCTGCCATCGATATAGATGGTTCAAACAAGATCACCAAGAAGGAATTGGAAGCATATGTCAAGACAAATAATCTCGATCAATCTATGGTCTCAGTAATTCATATAAAACATTATTTTTAGACATGGTTCGGTATGTTCGACAAGAAGAACACTGGCATCATCACCTTGGAAGAGTTCTGTCAAACTCTATCAATCTCACCAGCTTCTGTGTAAGTATGGAGTTTTAACTCGATTTTAGTAAAGCTTCAAATGCTGGCTCCGTAAACGCTGGTAAGAGCGATATCCCAACAGAGATTGAAGTCATTGCCTCAGCAATCCCCGATGGACCAAAGAAGGGCGACATTGCCAAGCATACAATTATGTTGAATAAGAAATACGAGGGAAAGGATTTGGAGCAAAAGCTAGTTGGCGCTGACCTCAAGAAATGGCTCGATGAGACCTACGGTCGTGCATGGCAAGTGAATATTGTCAATGGTTCATACTTTTTGAATTACTCTCATGATCCAGAAAATTCATTCTTCTTCAAGTACAACAAGTACATCTATCTCTGCTGGAAGACCCCATCTGATTAAGTCGCATTAATCGAGAGGAAACAAGTTTTTATTTCATTTATTTTCCTTCACTATATAAGTTTTTCCTTTAATATATATATTTAAGACCTCATGTTTTCAAAGAGACACAAGATATCTCTTTTTTTGTTGATTGTTACATGACAAAATATAGAAATTATTTTAAATTATAAAAAACAAGTGATTCTTCTCTTCAAGTACATTAATCAGATTAGATCATCTTTCTCTGACGAGGAATGAGAGAGAGCTGAATGTTTGCATTGTAACTAAGATCATTCAACCATGAGAACTTTGAATGATTACATGTTTCAACATCATCTTTGATGTGTATACAAGAAGAAAAAAACTTTTTTTCTTTTTATTTCTTCGAAAAATTGATCGATTAAGCATTTTGCAATAGTTGATTTCATCATAAATTTTCATAAAATATTGAGTAATCAATCAAAATTCAACTCCCTACTAGATGAAATTTTGAAAAATATTTAATGATGGTTTATTATTTTAAGCTCAACCTTGGACATTAGAAGACTGCTTTACTAAACGAATATTTCAGATTGCGCAGTTTTGGGTACTTTAAACATTCGACAATAACAATTTATGGGAGTAACCACTAAGGTTCAAAACCCTACTCAAAAGTTTAAGAAGCATTCTTGTATATGGATCCAGCCAAGAAGGTTACTCATGAAAAAAGGTTGTCGGTTAACTGATTTATTTACAAGCATGTTTTTATCATGAATCATGATTTTGGTTTTGAGGAGAGATGCAATAAGAGCAAACATGCTTTATTTTCGCGGATTCTCATCAGACTCTTGGCTTTCATTAAATAGTATTGCGGTTTGTGCTATCCTGAGGATTGGCGAAAATAAAGCTTTTTTACAGTTATTGCTTCTCTCCTCAATAACCAAAATCAAAGTGATATTCGGCTACTCTCAAACCCATTTATAAGTTGTTCAACAAAAAGATTTTCTTTTTTTAACAAGTAGTTTTTATGTCTTGGACCTTAGTAGTTACTCCCATAAATTGTTATCGTCGAGTGCAGCATGTTTGAAGTGCCAGAAACTGCGCAATCTTAAATATTCTTCTTGAAAAGCAGTGCCCTATTGGACAGGAATGAAAATAATTGTTTCGAAATAATAATTCAAACTGAACAATGGCCTGTTTATGTTAGAGAGAATTTTTCAAAGGAAGGAAAATCAACACAATTTCGTTTAATACAAAGATAAGAAAGCTAACGGAAATTATTAAAATATTTGATTAAAAACGAATAAAGAAATATCTTTATACCTCTGAACATTTAACTGTTAATAGAATTATTTAAGAAGGATATGTCTCATACTAGCTGTGAAAACTTATTTTATAACAGTTTTTTTGAATATTTTAGTTTTACTCAATGAGCTGGATTTGCTACTTCCGGAAAAGATTTTAGTGATCGAAAATATTATTTCAGGCTATCACTTAGAACCAAGATGAAAAAGATTTGAGCCTCAACACAAGTGTAAATTAAGCCTAAAAAAACCAGTGTCAACGGAACTTTAATCAAATAATATTTTAATTCCTATCGGGATGTTCCAATATTTCTTTATTTTATGTTGTAAATAAGATCACAATATATTCAATGGTTGTTTTAATTTTGCAAAATTATCATTATGTGGAAGCTAATGTTGTACTGAAATTGGCAAAAAATAAAACTACAAAATCCATCCGGCATTCGATTAGTCATTGAGCTGAAGAAACTGGAACGACAAGATGAAATCGAACTAACTCAAGTTCAAATCATATAAAGTTCAGATTAAATACTCAACTTGTGTCTCATATTGTAGCATGACAAAGGGGAATTCATCTTATATCTTCCTTTGAGGGCCCCTTCCGCCTTAGTAGTACCAGATATTACTCAAAAAGAATGAACCATTGGCAATGCCGAAAATAGTGCACACTGGCGGTGTTGATTTGCTAGACAATTAAATATCAAGAAGCAAGCCTCTCTCCTCCAAAAGATGGCCCAACATCAAATAGAAGCAGACATGACGAAGAAATTTTCTCATTGACCTCAGTACAAGTCTCATCTATGTCCTCCAGAATATGCTATTCATGATGGATTTGATCACAAGATACTTTCTTTGCAAAACACAACAAAAATTCTTTGACATAAGGTACGTTCTCAGAGAGTTGGGAGCAATTAGATTCTGACGATTGTGCTCTCTCTGAGTTGTATTGCGCCGGTTATTCTGAAAATAAAAATTTTGTGTAGCAACACTGATACGTAAAAAACCGCCAATTTTCCTTAAATTTTTCTTAAATTTTGAGTTTTCCAGCCGAGTCTTACCTTATTCGGGTTCACGCCAGAGGTTATAATGGGGATGGATGCTGAGATATTATTGACTTGGAAGGAGGCTAGCATCAATTAGCATGAAAATTAAGAATTTTGAGTAAAGTTACTGCTTCTTATTCATATGTATGCTGCATCATCTGAGATAAGAATTTTTTCGAGAAATAATTTTCTCTTTTTTTTAATTTTTAAGAAATTGTAATTTTACTTTGCAACATTTTGGTAGCCGATAAATAAAAATAAAATATCTAAAATATTAATAGAACCTCTTATTTTTTATTATTATTTCATCATAATCCCGCTTGAGTGATTTTTTAGCGATCTCGAGAATAATATTTTTATTTCAAATACATATTTCAATCGAAAGAAAAAGTTTCGAATCGATTATTTCATACGATTTTTCTTGCTATTCTGTTCATGTTCTATTAAGTCTTGTTGGTATCCATCTTAGACCTGCTTCGAAAAAAATACAGTTCTAACCATGCAGCGGTGTCAAGCAGGCTAATAAAATTACTAAAAAAATCATCTATAAATTGACCTAACATTGAATATCTAATTAGGAGTAATATATGGCTAAGTCAAGTTAAAATATTAAAAATCCAATAGAATAAGCACCAAGGTTTGAACTTAATGAAACGAATAATGGGTGAAAACTTTTCCTACTTAGTCGAACCAGAGTGGGTCAAATGTCTGAATAAGCGCTAGAAACTGTGTTGTGATGGGCCCATATAAAAAACTTGTATAAGAGCTACGGGTTCTGGAAGGATCCAGGACCAGAAGAGCCTTAAAAAAGGATAAGGTGTAATGAATTCATTGGGGAATCTGGATCAGTGGCTAGTGCATCGGCTTGACAATCTACTTGTCACGAGTTCGATTCCTCCCTATGGCAAAAGTCCAAAAATATCACTGGTTAATGATGAAATTCAGTTTAAATAGTCTTATTTCCTTGAGAAACTTTAAATTAATTAGTTGATCTCATTAACGACAGATAAATGTGCCGAAACCAGCTAATTCTTAAAGTAAAGAAATTAAGCAAAGGAATTGCAAAAATTCTAACATGTTTAGAATCATCAGGCTTTATTATGTTACTTTTAGAAATCAGCAAAGTCTGCATATTTACAACCCTAATGATAAACAAAAATATTGAAAAGTTGTACGATAGAAAGTATCATCTTTATAGAATAGATACCAAGTACTGCTCAAGTAATATTCAATGAATATTATTCAGTTTTGAATGTAGACTATCAGTTAACTCCGAAATTTAGTAATTTTCATTAAATGATCTAAATTAAACAGTTTTCTTAAAAGTTTCGATTTGATTACATTTTGAAATTCGCACTGTTTAATTTAGAGATAAAAGCCTTATTTATAAAAGTTCTCATCAGCTCTTTAAAACAACAAAATTGTTGAATACCGATAAGATTACACGACATGAAAACAACTTTGAGAAGAAGAACTGATTTTAAGAACCTCTTATTCATTTTGAAATTCTCTAATGAATCATCCACTCAAATCTATGCCACAGATAGAGAGAAGATGAAGTATCGATTTCATTAATCTAAGGTAATATGAGAAATACTTTGGTTGGAAATGTAGAAATGAAGAAGAAAATTGAAAAACTATTTCAATTGCATCAATAGACTGTGTCTAGGGTTGGAGAATACAATTTCAACTACTGTTCGACATGAAAAAAATAATTTGTAACTTGACTTGTTTCACTAAATAAATGTTACTGATTTATTGATTTCCTATGCAATAATAATTTGAGCAATAATTAGCATCGAAAATAAGCTTCTGTTGACCCTTTATCTTGTAGTTTAGTCTACCAGTACTTCTGCCTGTCAAAATGATTAAAAATTATTGCTCTCGAAATAGGAGAATATTTAATTAAATCCAAGATGAATAAAACGGTTATTTTACTCAAAAGGTTAAAAAAGTGGAATTAATCTGGGTAAAATTTGAAATTATGCTTTCCTGACTTATTTATTTTCTAAAAGAAAGTCATGTTTTGAATCATAAAACCGAGAACTCATCTTGACTTGAATCTAGCAAGAACTATTCGACCTATCAGGTCTCATCAGTGGGACGATGTTCATCGACTCCCTCAATGGAATTAGATCCCGGCCGCAATGTATAATGCCACTGCACCACTTCGTCAATAGGTCGCCAGCATGTTTATTGAAAGGCAATAGCAACCAAGTTTTTGGAAGAAGAAAAACATGCCTTGAAAAAGAAAATAAGATTAATTTTCAATATTTATGAAAAATGTCTTAATATCTTTACATTTTTCATTTTTATCTGTTGGTTTGCACAAACTTATGGCTGGTGCAATTCATATGGTTAAGCGTGCAGATATGAGCGAATAAGTTATCAGTGATAACTAGGGCTACCAAAAATATGCATTCCTTTTAGAAAAATATGCGTGTAAAACATCTTTTTATCTTATCTTAAACACGTAATTTTTTCGCAAAATATGCAAATTTGGACGAATATCTGCATAATTTAGAGATAATTTAGCCCTAGTGATAACAAATTTAAGAAGAGTTGAACGGAAAGTTTCAAAAATGAAAATAGATTACTATTTGAAAAATTATTTTCATTGTTGTTCATTAGAGTGAAATAATCTAACAAGCACTCACGGTAATGATAATGAAGTCGTGAATCGGCTAGTACAATCCATTAGAGTTATTAGATTATAATCTGTATGAGATTTTTTCTTTCCCTCAAAATACTCCATTGAACTAACAGACTCTAGGATTCGCTTGGATAAAAATTAATGAATCTGTATTACAGATTGTGTAACTATTTTAGAAAAATAATTTCATAACATAGTGAATGAATATAGTCTTGACGTGAGAAATTTCACAACTCATTAAATTAATTTGAATTCGGAAGAAGGATTGATTGCTGTGGGAATGTCTCTTATTTACATTATGAGTTTAAAGTAGTGTCATAAGTATTAAGTAAGTTTAATTTAATTGAAAACTCAGAAAATATATATATTTTTCAATTTATATTAGATTTAGACATAAAAATGCTTTCGGCACGAAATATTTTATTTTGATTGGAGATTTTTAAGAGAAATTGTTTGGTCACGAATTCTTTTAGAATTCTACACAGCTAAAATAATATTTTAAACAAATTATGCATTCTTGCATTTATAAAAATGTTAAATGTGTTTATTTTGCGATGAGATCTCAATGGGTAGAGGTAACCTGTCTAGGTTTCAAAAGGTAAGTCAATTGATTGGTTTAGACAAAATAAACTATTATAAATCACAAAGATAAGTGTAAATTTATGATCTGAAAATCTGATCCTCAATCTCTATAATTAAAATATTTTTAAATTATTCTTAGTAATCTCGTTGTTTAGGATTAATCAATATCAAACTTTTAGAAATCATCCACTTGTTAATTTATAACCACGCTATATTGTTGCATTCGGTTTAATATCATTTAATAATGGCATAGAATTAATCCAATAGCCTAGAAACACGAAAATGACGTAGTTATAATTGGAAAGAAGAATCAATGGGATTAAAAATAGTAAAATATGTATACTATAAAATAGGTATCGTCTATCTTTCAACAGTTGAATAAGGCGTCAAAATGACTGCAAGTTTAGCTTATTTCGAAACAAGAATAAAACAAGTGGAAACCTTGTTAATGTGAACACTTTCAAGCTTGCTTTGTGCATATTTCTTGCATTGAGTGTCATGAATTGTAACTTATATTGTTTTTTTCTTCATTAAAATTAACTTGGAATACATCTGCATTCGGTACGTATTGCAAGCCGCTGTTTTAAATTTATAAATGTAAAAAACTACATGGGCTAATAACTTAATATCTTTAATTAGAACAAAGAAATTGAAATTCAAAAAATATTGACTGTTACAAATGGTCCATCGTTTCTGAGTTCACAACAGACTACCAATATTCAGTATTCTGCTATACCTATCAAGCCTGTCAAGGTTTTATGCTCTGTTGTCTCCCAGTTGCCTGGAAACGAGGATCGCTATATAGATGAGTTAATAAGGAAAAAATGTGTCTATGGATTCCTAACTCATAACTAAGTAATGAAAAACAAGAAACATTCATGGATACGCCTTCCAATTTTATTCGATACTACTCAAGTCAAATTTTTAGACAAGACTAAGAAATCCTTTGAATTTAGAGTCATTAATAGGTCAATTTAAACAAGTTAAGTAAATTAAAAAAATTGAATAGTTTTTTAACAAAAACTCTTTATTCATCGAAATAATTACCACAGGTTTAAATTGTCTTCTCCCAACGCTCCTTAAGTCCATTTATAACCCTAGACCCATAACTGTTGTCCTTAGAACCAATATACTCGTCAATTGCCATTTTCACTTCTTCATAATTTCGGAAGTTTTTCAGCGAAATGTGATTCTGTAGAGATCTGAAGAGGTGATAATCTGAAGGAGCGAGGTCTGGACGATATGGTGGATGTGGTAGGACTAAGAAATACATTGAATTTAGAGGCATTATCTTTAATCGGAGTTGATCCTGATCTTTATTCTCTACGCCTGATATATGATGGATGGAAGAAATTTATCGAGCGAAAGGCTAAAGTATTATCTAATTTTGAAATTAAATAGTTGCATTTACTGTGTTCATAACGAAAATCGTATAAATCTTGAAATTTTTATAAAAGTCTTAAATGATGGTTGGATCAAACCATTTTTCCGTTGTCTTTGAAAATACTGAAAAATAAAATGGAGACTCAACTGATTTCAGTTGCAAATATTATGAATGTAAATAATTCCCTAATCAATAATTTCCTCTGTATAGTGAAAAGAGAAGCTCAATATAATTAGACGAGATAATTCTTCTTATAAATAAAATTCTTGTTGAAGGAGAATCAAGTTTTTGGGTTAAATAAAGGATTAACGCCCAACATTTTCTTTTCGAAATTACTTGGACACTTAGAAGCAGCATGTTTTAATAGAATTATAATATTTCAAAATAAATAGCATATTGTAAAAATTTAATCTGAGCATTAGAGTGTTTTCTTCTAGGATTTGAAAGAGGAGGTAGGATGAGTCATGTTGCTCAATTTAACCTTCCTAGGCCCAAGCATAGGATAACTTGAAATTTTGAGAATTTTGTTGCAGTTCAATTAGTGAGGCAAATTCATAAGACATTTTTGCCTGCAACATTTTTCAAGACAATTTAAGATACGAAAAAATCTTAAACCTCAAATTCTTCCGAGATCTGAGTCACCAGATCAAATATTTTCAACTTTTCATATAAACCGATAAGAAATCTAAAAAATGTAAAAAATTGAACAATTTCAAATGTGAATTAGAAAATTTATAGCAGTTTCTAGATCAAAATTAAGAAAAAAATCAAATTATTTTCCCGCGCAAATTTCAAACATCTGTAATTTCGAAACCTAATATTATTGAGGTGCGAAAGCAATATCATTCGAAAGCTTAAAAATTCTTTAATAAGTAACTGGAAGTCTGAGTTTTTCTAATCCCTCTTTTTGTTGGTGTTATGAGCCTTCTAGTGAGATGTAACAATAATGTTACTGTGGGCCTATGAGGGTTTAATAGTTGACCTTCTTTGTTACGGGATTTTTAAAAGGAAATGATCAAATCTAATCTTCATTGGTAGAAGGATATCAGTTCTGTATCTGGGTTACGTTCCCACATTTGAATGAATTTATGGATCTTCTACTGCACTAGTTATTTTTATTAAATTAAAAATTTCTACTAATCAAAGCAAATGATTATGGCAAAAATGCCAAGGTTTGCGATAATTTCTCAACAAGGGCAGTATTGATGTATTCAGTAAAGAGCAAATCAAAAGAATAATTTCCATTGGATAAATCGAGGGAAAAAGTCCTTTTGAATCCTATTTGAATCACTTACCTTGTTGTAATTGACACGTTAGAACGTTTCTTAAAATGTTAATTCTCAGAAATGGTTTGTATGTTTGCTTTTCGATAATCTATCCTAAACTAGAGCTGTTTAATGAGAAACAGCTTTACTTTCGATAGTCCTAGTTTCTCTCTCAAGAGTTCAAAAATTATTATTTTCATGTGAATTGATATCTCAAAATATTTTTTTCAACTAGATTCTATTTCAAAGAATTCTCTATCCACTTGAATATTTATGAGAATTTCTCTTTTGAAAGCTAACATTCCTTTATATCTATACAATTGTATATGTATTTACTAGACTTGTTTAACTGTTGAAGTAATATTATCGGAGAGAGATTTGATTAATGATTTCACTTGAGTGTATCTTATCACGCTCAGTATTTTGACAACCTTGAAAAACTCTTGAGAAGAAAAATAATTTGTGAATCAATCAAATTTATTTGACAATTGGAGACAAGAAAAAATTTAATTTACCCAAAGTATGTTATTTCAATGTAACAAATCTATGCGTTATTAGATTAGTTTGAAGTGATCTGTTAGAATCGTCCTTGAGCATCAACTTTATCAAGTCCACAATGAAATGATGAGCTGCCATGAGAAGTCATAAGTTTGGATTTGGGGAGCAATCTTCCTAGAGTGTAGACTCTACCGACAATAGATAGCTCATGCACAATACAGAGTCTACATCACCTTCTGGCCTAAGCAAAAAATTTGAAATTCATCTCATAAGTAAGAGATTATAGCATTTGAATTTTTGGCTCTAGACTCATATTCTGTTAATGAGAGATACTAGTTTTCGTTATTACTAGGTCTCAAATAGTCCATTTCCTGTAAAAAAAGTTTGAAAATCATGAAATTAATTTTATTCAATCAAACCCTAAGTTTTAAAATACAATTTTTTTATCATTTTCTTTTGTAAAAGGTTTTCTGTTGTTGAGATAGTAAGTATAGTGAAAAGCTTCTCTCAATAGTGGGGTAAGTGGGTTTTTTAGTTATTTTCGACACATGAGATAAAGAAAATTCTCTATGGCTTATGAACTAGGAACAGACCAATGAGAAAAGGTCGTAACTCAATCAGAAGGATGAAACTTAAGTCAACACTGTTTACTTGAAGAAACTTTTCCTTAGCTACTATTATTTTCGTAGAATAAGGGTTATTCTATTCGATATCTATTTATTTAATGAGTTGCCATGTAGTAACTCAGCAACTGATGATAAGCAAAATGAGCCGGTATCACACTGATTCTGAATAGTCCAATTTGTTTCCGAAAATACCAAATGGTCGATTTTTTTAAATCTTACCCTAACACCCTACGTTTTTTTTCTTTTGCTGATTCAAGAAAATAAAGTCCATTTTAGTCCGTTAGTTAACCCTAATCATTACACATTTTCATTGCGTTTATAAGGCTTTTCTTTGAATACTGCTTGAAGGGATTTTCAATTCAGGATTTCTTATTTCCCTTTTCATCTGAATAAAACTCTCAGTCAAAATCATTTAATAAATTGAAATTCGTCTTGAATTTTAAGGTGATGATTGTCGAAAATTCGTTTCTAGTTTTCTAAGGAACTATTCAAGTAAATCAAAAAATTAAGTATTTTATCATGGTCCTTCACCAAATAAACCTTATATGCACGAATCTAAAACTTATTTTCAACCAAGACTTGGAAATGCTGTTATGCCTTCTTATATATATCTAAATCTTCTTATTCACTCTAATGACACATCAGTGAATAGCTTGGTGGCTAGTGCATTTAACTATGAGTGCACTGGTTAAGGGTTCTACATCAAACAAGAAAATTCGAAATACGGAATTTGGAATTTGGAAAAATGTATTTATTTATGAAAAAGAAGACTTTCTAATATCTACTGATGATTCTCACACGCGTCTAGAGAGGATTTATCATTAATGACAAGTTTTCGTCAATAAAGAATACTGTTAACACATATAAGCCAATTCCTAGAATTCTAAATTAAATCTAATTCAGATTTTTAAAGTGAAAGTTTAGTCATCCTTAGATTCGATTATTTTTTAAAGATTAAGAATATGTAAATACATCCATTTGCATATTCTCTTTTCTGACTAATAGCTTTACCTCAAAAGTACTAATACCTCTTTCATTTGAGGTTCAGAATCCTCACAGAGTTCGATTATTTCTTGAAAATAAGAAGGAGTAAATTAATTTTTACCATTGGTATTTTGATATAATCCGGATCTCATTGCGTAGAGTTGTAATATCAAAAACTCAGGGACTTATTTCCTTTTTCAAAGTTTGCATAGAAATTTGATAACAGAAAATATTCTGAGGTAAAGTACACACACTCTCATTTGTCATTGAATAGCAGCCAATCAGAACTCGGATGTGTTCAATTAGTGAAAGAGTAGGAAAAAAACAATTCATTCCACTCTGACAATGCTACCTCCCAATGAGCCATAAGAATATCTCAACCCTCTTCCTACTAGACCCGAAAAGCGAATTTCCTTGGGATTCGCTGAAGGTGGTCATTGTTGGATTCCTACTCATCGTGAGTAACACTCTCAACGTTCTCCTCATCACTGGGGCAAGAAGAATGAAGAAATTTGAAGCTACAACTACGCATTTATTCTTAATTTCATACCTCCTTGGATGTATTCTCTATTCATTTTTTGGATTCTCATCAACACTCTTGACAAATTTTATAAATGGTTAGTGAACATTTCTGACCATTTTATTTCCTAACTTGAGATATGACAAAAACTAAACATGTTTGACCCATTAGGTCTCATCAGTAGGGCTATGTTCACAGAGCCCCTAAATGAGATTCGAATTCGGTAACCATCGGAAAGGATAAATTATTACATAAAATATGTTGAATATAAACCAAGAGAGCACTGCAAAATCAACCCCAATACGGAAGTTTTTAGATTTAAACACATTTTTGTATTTTTAAGAATGTATAAATTATGAATGTAAGAAGCCTTAAAAATCCAGATATGCTATTATTATTTTATATTAGTTTCAGTGATTGATAACAATGAACTTAATTGACATAAATTAGTAATAATTGAACCTAGAAATAGTCTAATGGATCAAGTTGAGTTGGAACCAAGGGTTTGTTTTTGATTCTTGAATTGCTCTTTTCGCTGCTACTTGTAAATTTTTTTAGAAGTAAGCTTATTGAAAATTTACAAAAATAGCATAAGCTAGTACTTTAAAGATTTCATTCCTCGTAGATCGATTCAAGCAGAAGCCTAAAATTACAACAAAGATAATTTTGCTTTTCATCACACAATTTAATTAGTAAATGTTCCCTTAAGCTTGCAAATATAATTAAAAATATGTTTAAGGAATAAGAAAATAGATTATAGCACCGATATTAATCATGACTCATAATTAAATTATATTCTCAAATACAGAAAAATAAGCAGGACTGACAGCTTGAAAGCTCAGTTTATCATGTTAATCTCGCAACTAATATGTTAAACGAATTGTTCTAATCCAATTAAGATTAATGAAGAGAGAAGCTTATATTGATCTTGTGTGATACCTCTTGAGCTTGGAGTAAAACAAGTTTAATTTCATCGATTTAATAAATGAGTAGAAATATTATTTTCAATTCTCTAAATATAAGCCCGCTCTATAAAGTAACTATGGTCAAAAAAGATTTTCTTTCGTTAAGATGTTTGCTTCAACGCTTGAAATCTCTTTTCTAATTAAAAATCAGCAGTTAAGGTTACTACAGTTAGGAGCTCTGCTAATTAAATTTAGTGAACTATTTTTAAGAATAAATTATTCATAATAAACTTGTATTGCATTATCCTTGCTTGTAAAGTGGATTTCAAAGTTTATGTAAAAATATTTTACAAAATAGCTGATTTGATGATCTCTGTGATAAACCAATTAAAGACTTGGGTTTCGAGGACCAAAAATAGATGATAGTCCATGGATAAACCATGAATTTAACTTTAACGAAGTTTTACATATTTCAAATTCAAGTTTAATCGTCAAGCAGCAAATAATTATTGCTTATCATGCTTATTTTCCGAAAATAATTTAATTTGAATAATAGCTTACATAAAGTATCTCTACAGATTCTTAGATCTAAATTACTTGAACTTTATTTGGGGAAGCAAATAATATGTGCATTTCCTTAGAGTCAAATCTAATGGAAATCATGCCCTAAGACACTACTGTAGACTCTAATAGTAGAGAGTTTAATACTCGCTATTATATCCCCACTGAATAAGGAGCTTATTGTGTGAGTTTCATTTCAATGCATACTATGCAATGCATAGTAGGGGTTACGCATTATTGACAATTTTTTGAAACCCACTAAGGGTTTATTCAACACTCACAGATGCTATGCATTGCATACTATACTTTTAATAGTCCGGTGTGTAATTGAGCCGTCAAAGATTGACAATTTAATAAAATGCCTGTTTTTTGTAAAATAATGCAAGATGTGTAAGCAAGATATTTTTTTTTAAATTACTAAAAATTAATCTTTTACTTAGAAATGATAGTCTGACATTTATTAGATGATATATCTACTCAACTTTGGGTGTTGACAAGTTTTCGAGGCTTTTCTCGAGCAAAACTTGATGAAATGTAGAAAATATTAATTGATTTTCAGCTTATCTATAGAAAAAGTTTATTCCAGAGTATACACTAGGGCGCTATATTTTGATTTAACCTCTTTATAATCGCGCAAAATCGTAATCTAGACATGATTTCACGAAGAACTGTGTATTAAATATTTATTCTAGGTGTTGGAAACAGGCCAAAATAATTTTTGTATGAAAATCGTATTTGAACTTGCGCAAAAACTTAAACCGGAATTTTCTCGGCTATCTAAAGATTCTGTGAGAGATGGGAGTAATATTTGGCAACTACATGAAGAATGCTAACCTTTTAAAGAAACGTTCTTAATTAAAAGCCTCTTAGAAAAAAGGAAGAAGCCGAAAATTTGTAGATAGAAAAATATCGTCAGAATTAGTTCTTCATCATATAATTGAGCAATTTTAAGCGATTCCTCGTGATCTTATTTCAAAAAGCAGTGCACTAGTATACACAATTAAATAACAGGTTTATCTCAAGAAAACGTCTTAAGAACTAAAATATTTTTCAGTTTTTCTCTTCAATTGTTTTTATAACTGGGTAATGTTCTTTGAAAAAAAAACTTGAAAATATTTTACGATATGATAATTGTTTACACAAGTGAATTTTTTTCATATTTGAAGAAAAATACGTACTTTTTCAGCAATTAAATACAGAGTTTATCGTTTTGTTTACTCAAAGAATTCAATAGAGAAACGATATTTCTAAAATCATTATTCAATCAACATGTTAATTGTTCAAGAAGAAGAAAAGAATACTTTATTAGTAATAAATTAGTACTTTAAAATGTTGTAATAAATTTCAAGACTTGGTATCAAAAAATGTTAAAAGTACCTTTTCCACATATTATACACTCTGCAAATGTGGCTATTATTACAATGTATCAGTTGCATGATTGAAGTCTTTCTCCAACTTTTGGGAGAAAAAGTTAACATATCAGATATGAATTATCAACGCAGAGATGAATTAACATGCAACAGTATCAAAGAATGTAATGTAACATTTTTCTATATAATCCTAATCATTGTTCCAATAACGATAAGTATGAGGGTTATCCGTTAAAAATAAAGTTCCATGTACTGCTTGAGTTTTCCATACTTTGAATTCTTCTGTATCATGTGAGAAACATTAAAATCCCAAATTTATCTCCCCTTAGTAGCTTTCTTAAAAATAATTTTCGATAAATCCTAGAAACAGATATGGTTGTTTTACTTGAAATGCATCATCTTGTTTCAGAAAAATACTATTCTAGTAAGCGAATTTGACTGTTTTTTATTCGATAATAACTTGAAATGAATACTAAAATTTTAGAAGATAATGTTCAATATTGTTGAAATTTTTTTATTGATGGGTATAACTGATTATGCTCTCTGATAGTTAGTAGATACTAGAGCAATGCTTTTTGAAATAAATCTTTCATGCGCTTGTCGAAACTCTAAAAAATGCACGTATAGTTAAAAATCCATATACAACTAAATTCAAATGGTCGCCATCGATTTTCTCGATTTTTAAAGGCTACTAAATGGAAATATCGATATAAATATATTCTGTTCAAGCAAATTATTCCGCTCCTAAAGATAATCAGGTTGTTTGAAAAATATCCTCCGTTTAGATTTTGAAATTCTGGCTAATTTTTAACTACATATCGCGCATCAGTAACATCTTCCTAACAAAAGGCTTTTAATTGAGAACGTTTATTCTAAAGGATAGCATTTTTCATGTAGTTCCCAAATATTACTCCCATCTCTCACAGAAAACTTTAGATGGCCGAGAAAATCCTGGTTTAAGTTTTGTCGCAAGTTCAAATTAATTTGAATACGATTTTCATACAAAAATTATTTTGGCCTGTTTCCAACACCTAGAATAAATATTTAATACACAGTTCTTCGTGAAATCATGTCTAGATTATGATTTTGCGCGATTATAAAGAGGTAAAATCAAAAAGCAGTGCCCTACTAGACACAAAAGACTTCTTAGTGGCAAGATGGATATTGAGAATCCAAATTCGTATTTTTAGACCCTTCATGTTTATTCAATGGGATTAGGTGAACAATTTTATATAGAAGTAAGCAAATAATTATATCTTGTTGATCTCATCTCCAGTCTTTATGCTTCAATTGTCAAGTTTAGTGACAGAAAGAAATTTTTATTCAATAAAATACTAGAGGTGAATGAGGTTATTGATTTTTATAAGAATTCAGGAGTTTTACTTTTTTAAGCTTCTAACCTTAATGCATTGGGGTTACCAAGAATTGTGGAATACCCCATGACATGATCGTCCCTCGATTCATATTCTGTGTAAAAGAGCTACTCCATTTCGAACAAGTACTCCCTAAAATAAGATTTAGTGTAGATTTGAATTGAACGGGTTAGGAACATGACTCAGTCCTCTATTTCAGTCTAAACAGAATTATCGGAAAAACTACGAATGAACTGTATTCGTATTCAAATTGATTAAATGTTTTTGATTAACAGAGTATCTTGTCAAGAATAGAAATTTATATTGAAATAGAGAAACAAGATTAGATTTTTAAAACCAATGATTTGTTGATCTATTTGAATCTACTCTGAATCTCATTTTGAAGACTTATTAGGAATGAAAACTCTTACACACAAAAATTGAATTAAGAGACGATCATGTCCAATGGACATTGTCCATGGGATTTCCAAAAATCTAACAAATGAAAGTAATGATTCACTCTATTACTGCATTCAGGGTTACCCGTTATAGTTGAGTTTTTTATACTTCGAAGTCTGCTAATTCATATGGAACGAAAATTTCCTTTCCCCTTGTCGATTTTCTAAAAGGAAGCTTCAGCAATATCCAAGATGGCAGATTCGGTTGTTTTACTGAAAACAAAGATCCATAGAGTAGATTAAATCCAGGAATTCTTTATATTGTAAATCATAACAATATTTACTTTACAAAAGAGTATTTTTATCAATGCAAAAAATAATCTCAAGTTAAAATGAAAGCGGATTTGAATGTTGTTTTATTTCATTCAATGACATCGTTAAATAAATACTATAAATCTAGAATAAAAACATCAAACATGGTAGAAATTATTGTTTTTATTGATATTATGAAAAATTCCTTGATTGAATCCACTCTGTTAACCTTTATTTCGAGTAACACAACCCTATTCACCATCTTGGATTTCTTGATAACTTCTTTTAATTCGATTTTAATTCGTTCCATATGAACCTGCATTCTTTATAGTAAAGAAAACTCATTTATTGCAAGCAATTTGAATAAATTATAATTATAACGTTTAATCCTATAACTACATAAATATAATTTACAGGTGAAACTGGTTATCCTCGAGAGTCTCTCGAAAAGAGTCCTTTGGGCTGCTTCGTTAAGCTAAAAAGAGAAGCAATGTACCAACCCCTTAATACTCAAAATCTAATACTCCAATTTTTATTATTAATACTTAAATTTTTTTAACAAAACAAATTGAGAATTAATTCAATTATATTTTATGTAACCAGAATTAGATTAACGATGGTATTTTTCATTACATATTGGGAGATTTATTGTCCATTTACATGGCTTATTCATCTTATCTTGAAACTAACAAATTAGGAATTGAGGCTCCATTAACTTCCAGCTCTTGAAGAATTGCTGAAAGGAGAATTTATAAAATTAGAATAACCTCCATAAAAACCCGTTCTACTTTACGATCGATTTTTTGTTTTCTAAACATGAAAAACTTCCTAGATGGAAGAAAAAATTACTAGAATATTTTTCAAAAGAAAATAATGAATAATATGAAGCTTATAAGATTACTATTTAGAAATTGAATTCAGATCAGAAAATGACAGATTATTTTATGAATGATTCAACAGAATTATACACTTTTTTCCCCGACAATCTATTCTACTTTGGAAATTTACAAAAATTTGAATTTAGTGTACATATATTGCTTGGATACGCACTGGAATAAAGCCATTTTTGGAAATGATTAAATTTAGATTTTAATTTTAATATTCATAGTTGCAATAGTTCGTATCTCCCAAAGGATATAAGAATTCTTATGTAAATTTGCTTTACAAGAAAAAATTCTTTACAAAGGCGGAAATGCTGGTTAAATACTGGGTGCTAAGTGGGGAATATAAAATGATATATTCATATCTTTGAACTTTTATCAGAATGAGTATCTGGTCTCTAGTATAGACTATACTATTTTTGCTTCTTTTATTCTCTCAGAAATATCTAAATTATTGATTAATTCATTTTTCCTCAAACATCTCTGAATATATGTCAATTCTGGCTCTTACCTCTAGAAAGATTGAGGAATTTTAATCTAAACGACAGTCTGAGACGTTTACTGTCGTAAATTACTACTTTATCATCAGGGCAACGCAAAGTATGTTTAATTACTTGGAAATAAACAATGAATATGCTGGACACTTCAAGCTAGTAAATATATTTATTTAAAATTTAACGCTGATGACAACCAGCTTTTTGTCTGTATTGAGACTCATCGTAAGAGCCTGAGAGTTACCCTGAACTGTGGAATTCCTATGCAAATGATTGTTACTTGATTCATATTCTGTGTATAAGAGGTACTAGTTTTCTTTAAAATGAGATTCGGTGTAGATTTGAATTGCACGGGTTGCTGCGTGAAGGAACATGATTAAATCCTCTATTTTCATATAATTTCAATCTAAACAGAATTATCTGTTAATGGAGTAAATATTTCTTGATTCGAAAAAACTAAGAACGAATTTTTAACAGTAATTGAAGACTTATTCAAATTGATTACATTTTTGTGATTAACAGAATATCTTGTGAAGCATAGAAATTTATATTAAGATAAATAATCAATAATAGATTATTAAAATCAAAGAATTTATCGATTCATGTTCCTTCATGCAGTATCCAAGGAAAAACCTAACCCACACAATTAAAATCTACACTGGATCCCATTTTAGAGAAAACTAGTTGCTCTTATACATAGAGTAATGGTTCACTCTAATAGAGCATAGAATGAAATCAAATAAAATTAATATTTTAATGGATTTCTTTCAGCGTATTTTTGTAGAATTGTGTGCCGAGCAACGTTGACATTGCATTCCAGAACAATAGGTTGTTTTTGTCGAACACTTTCGGTGATCGACCGAAATTTCGTCTGAAGTATCTGATTTGCTTGAATGATTGCCTTTGTTGACTTATCGTATATTGTCAAAATTAAACGGAAAACTATGCCAAGAGAAATTCGAGTTGAATTGAGTTTTATAGCTGAGTCTTACTCTCTTCGGGTTCACATGAGGAGTTATAATGGGGAAGGAAGGTTTGAAACTATTTACAAAGAAAACTCATTTGGAGGAGGGAGGATGCTGGAATCGAGCTCACGACAATTGGGGAAAAATCCTTATTTGATTTCTTTTCAACGTGTGCTCACCTGGTTGATCGGTGTTTACATTTTCAATAAATCTATATTAATAAATCAAACGTTCATGTTTTCTTAGCTAGAATTTTTCCTAGAAAATGTACTAACTAAAAAACAGATTTATTAATACCGAGCGATGAGCTATAAATTATTTTCGTATTTGTCATCAGTAGAGTGAAAATTTAATTTTTTTCGATTTCTAAGTGAATTCTAGAAATATTTTTAGCCATATATTGCGATCGACCTTATTATAATTTAGCTTTCATAATCCTTAGAAATTAGCATCAAAGTATCTCTTTTGAGTTAAACACTCTTACTAATGTGAACGAAATTTTCATTTTTCGTGTTTTAGGAACATAAATCAAATAGAGAGAAAATCTGAATAATATGACTCAATAAATCACTCTTTAACTCTCCTCTTGAACATCATTGAAGAAAGGTGTCGTATCATTGTATTCTGTAAGGAAGAGAATTAACAACACTATTTTTAATGATTTATTCAGTTTTTCTCAAACAGAATAACAAGAGATTCTTGTGATAATCACCAACGGTCTAAATTATGAGAAACTACAAACTCTTCAATCCTATATTTTAATTAAATACAATTACAATTTATCTTACCTAAAAATTAGCTCTATAAATGGCCCTTAAAATCGTAGATCTGGTTCCATTTTGTGAACAAATGAGAGGCATTTATTAGTCAAAAAAAGAGAAAGTAAATTAAATCTATCTTTTGAAATTTAAAAAGAGTTCATCTTCAACGCGCTCAATGTCAGGATTATTGAATTATTATAAACTTTCAAGCTGTCGTGAAAATTATTGTTTTAAAACCAATATTTTTTCGTTCACAGACAGAAAAAATGTTCAGCTCCAATGGATTTGCAAGGTTTGGATATTCATGGAGACAGCAATATGTCATGCCGATAGCCTGATAATTCTTTGCTCAGCGCTGAATATTTTTTTACGCTTGAAAAAGCAGAGAAAGAAGATTTCGAACCCAAAAGAGACTCAGATTGAGAACAAGTCTAGATATGAGAGCTTTCAGATCTTCATTCCATGGATAATAAGTGTATTTCAGACATCCCTTCAAACAATTCTCTCGAGAAACACAATGACAGTGAGTTTTGTTCTTTGATTGAAAAACTCTTCCTGAATGCCTTCAGATCAAAGAGTATTTTATAGAACACTCTCCTCTGATTTTATGAAGTTTATACTTAATTATCTATAAGTTACTAGAATAACCAAATTTCAGTGTAATTCGAGATCAGTATTTGAAATTTTAGAAGTAATAATTATCGTTACCATATTTTATTCATAGTACAGGACATTCATCCAAAATTGGATTGTTTGGTATAAAATAAGCTTGAACAATTCTCATCGACAATTTTAATCTTTAAATATAATAAGCGAATGAGAATCGGTTATAACTTGAGTAACCCTCTGAATTTTAATTTAACAAACTAAAGCCTGCAATCCGTGCTGATTGCGGATGTATTCGGAGTTAATTTGAAGGACTCAAAATGAGCAGAGTTTAGACCTAAATGTTTGATGTAGTCTACTTTAGCTTCAGCATTTATAAGGACTTCATTTTGTAGTAAAACAAATGGTGCTCAACTTGAGTACCAAAGCAATATTTGAGTCTGAAATTGTAAAGAGAAATGATAGCCAGTCGTTGTTATGCAATTCAATATAATATATTAGAAAAAAACATAGTCTAAGCGTAGATCTCCAAGGATTATATTCTTCTCGGGAATTCCTGAGTTGATTCTTCCCCAAATAGAAAAAAATTATATCAGCAGGGCAACATAAGTACATATTTACGGTTACACAGGCAAAGTCACCAGTTTGTTAGCCAAACGTGAATTTTGATGTTTCCTGAGCTATAACGATTCAAATTGAGTTAAAATAATACGTGGACTCGGTAAGCCAGTTTTGTCGGGTATTACATGTAACCATATCCTCCCTTTCATGCCTCCTATTTTAGACTACGCTAATTATGTATTTTGAATTGGGGAACAATCCTCTACGAGACCCCTCCATAATGATTGCATCGAAACTTAAATATTAGAGGAGAATATCCTAAAATGGATCTCCATATGTTTATTAGTGTGTCTTATTCAAAGCATTGACAAATTTTTCATTTCTACTTCTAGTCTACTTCTAGAGGGATGTTAATTTCTAGCCCTATCTATTAGGTATGATTTTTTGATCATTTTCACAATTGCCTTTGAGAACAATTTTCTTTAAATTAAAAAAACAGTTTTATATCTTGAGAAAACTGATATTGATATTATTTATCTATATTATCGATTCTCTAGTTACGATTTGAATTTAAACAAAAATTAGTTGCTGGTCCATCATTTGTAATCTGTAAAGGTGTTAATTTCAAGAATTCTTACAATTTTATTATTTTAAACCTTCTGTAGAATCTTCTTCAGGAAAATGGAATGTGTCTTTTAGAAGATATAAACTATACATCACTCAGAGCGATTATGGCCTTTCTAATGCCCATGTTGATAGCGGTATTCCTCTCCTTCGTTTCATCAATCATGCTACGGAATATCGATTCAAGGATATCAAACAGAATGATTGAATTATGTCTTGATTATAAAAAAGAAGTCGTAAGTCAGTTTCAAAATAGAATAATTCGACAAAAATTAATTTTCGTAATAAGTTAAGAGGAATCCTATACAGCTCTTGTGTTGTCTCCTCTTCTTAGGAGCGGGTTCGACATTATTTCTTCTAGAAGTGTCAACTAAATACAGTATCAAATTGGGCACATCTACCTCTCCCCAAAATAAATATGAGATGCGCATACTCGGCATAAAAACCAATTTCTAAGAAATTAAAAAATGAAATTATTGATCCTTCATCCTAATTTCATTTCGTTCAAAGTGTATGCCTGAAACCACTTCTACGCAATTCCTAGTTTTTCGTTAAATAACCCTTTAGACATTTTAGTTTCAACAAGGTTGTACTTTTTTTCTTGGATTTTCTTCACAAAAATACTACTTTTTTGAACACTGATCATCTATTGAGACATTCTTCAAGTATGACCAAATTTAATACAATCGTTAACTGATGAAATATATATATATTTTAACAATTTATAACAGTATTATAAAAGCATCTCCTCTACGTAGCTTGTCTTCAGTGGGTATTGCTCAGAACAGAATGGTGATGGGGTGTTTAATTGAATAACAATTGAGTTTATCTCATCATTAAATGTACATCTATTTCTAATCCAAGCTGAACGTTATAATTTTTGCCTAACCATAGTCAATACTTACCGTACACACACCCTTCTCCTTTTATGACTCGAAGTAATTTCCATTTTTATTGCATTCTACTCCCGTCTAAATTTTGTACCTGAATTTAGTTTAAAAGAATAAAAAAATATTCAAAATAATAGTAATGAAGATTTTTTTCTCTCATTTGCGCTAGAAGGACTTCATTAATATGTAGTTAAGATGCATTTCATACATCAGACTGAAAAAGGCATTAGTCTCCCAAGTCTAGTGCACTTGAAGATAAGAATTTTATTGATCGATTGATTGAATTGTCAGTTCCATCTTCGAACGCCCTAATAATCCTTATAAGAATACTAATTGCTGCTTGCTTATGAAAGAGCTTCCTTTTATTTCAAAGAGAAAAAAAATTTTAGATCTAAAGAAAATGTAACAATTTGATGTATTATGAGTTAAGTATGAATTAAATTGCGACTTTTTTATTTTAAATTTACCAAATACAAAAGATTTTTGTCTCAATATGTTGAAATTTCTAAGAATTCAAAGTATTTTAGAACGAAAGTTGTTATGCCGCATTTCACTCTGTAAAACAAGATGGATTCCTTTATTTATGAATACTTGATATGAACATCATTTTGATTTACCACCTGAGTCCAAATGATTTACGGGTAAACATGCCGCTCATTCACCAGGAGTGAATGAACATTTTATTTGTGATTAGTAGAGCGTCAAAAAGTCCTAAAGTTATATTTCAAGGTTATGGTATTTTTTGAATTCTAATCAATAATTATTTTATCTCTATGTGACTGATTTACAAAATGATTAGGTCCTTAAATGGCCTAAATTCAGAATAAAGTCCTTAAATATAGGGTAATTATCAAAATCAAGTGGAGGGGTAGAAATTGTAATTACAACCTATAGGACAGGCCAGTTGAAAATATTATGACCAAGTGGAGTTTTAATTTTCATGTTAATGTTGTTTATTTGAAGTGAAAAAATCTAAATCGGATTTTTTTTCGCGAAGACTTCAATTATCTGGTGTTTAGTGAAGATAATTTTGAAGCTGAAATGGCGATAATTAATCAAAAAAATCCTTCTGTCTACAAGTACTTGAATGAAATCC
>JJOG01005857.1:0-13441 GCA_000715275.1 Gyrodactylus salaris
AATGGCTGGTGATAAAAATGATCCTCATCTAATTTCAAGCATACCAAATCCTCTGTTCAATTCAACTTTTCAATAAATAAATTTATCAACTGAAAGAACTTCTGACATCATTTGAGAAGAGAATATCTATTCATTCTTGCTGTTCCATAAGTCCCCCGTTTTAAATATTTGTTCAACCACAAGCCCTTTTCCTACTTTGCGCGAGATTTTTGTGCACTATATTTCAAAAGCTCTTACTTAACAACTGTATTCTTATATTTCTCCGCTCGAGATATTTTTACACTATTGTCAAATTTCTGTCCCTGAGAGACTGTAAAATATTGATAATAGTAGAAGATGTTGAGGATTATTTTTAAAGAATTCTTACCTACACAAATAATACGCTCTTAATATGCTCAAGCCGAGAACTGAACAAAATGACAAACTATGCACGAAATGAATGAAACTGTTAACGTTTGAAAAGTAAAGCCAATTAAACAATATTTCATGTTATTTTAAGGAGAAAAAAGTGTTATCCTAGACAAATCTATTATTAAGCACTCACCTATTAGCAGATATCGCGTAAAAAGACATTGAACACACACTAACGTTGAAAAATGTGTAAAAATGCTGAAATTTACACAGGACATTCCCGAAAATCCATTCTCCTCTGGTAGCGTAATATTCCGACATGAGAAAGTGCACGAAAGAGGCCATGTGCATAACGGAAATGTTGAGAATGAAATAATTGGTCACCGAGCGAAGTTTACGATATTGCAGGACAATTATTATGACGAGGCTATTCCCGACTAAACTGACGAGTGACATAAATCCGAAAAATGTGAAGAATATTGAGAATTCCAAGTCGTTGAGATAGACATTTGCGAATCTATCTTCCATGTGTGAATAGGAGTGGTGTTATCCAAAGATTTTATAGTCGATAAAGTTCATTGTTTTTATACTTTTCTTGTTGTTACTGATTGTCGCTAGCGCTATACAAAGGTTATACAATTTGAAGGTGATATTCATATGTCTGAATTAACGTTCATCACAATAACTAATAAAATCTTAGAGGTTATCTAGAGCCAATCAAAAGTCACTATTTCAAGTGATCTAACAAGATAGGAGAAAATTAGACAGTTGATTGAACAATCGTGCACTGTATGCTATTCAAGCTTTTAAAACGAATCTGAAGTAGTTCAAATCTTGAAATGTGTAAAAATATTCTAGAGGATGCATCTTGTAGAATTTTTAAATTGAACGAGAATAATATTAAAATTTTTAATATTATAGAAACTAGAATAAGTCTTAATCTAAGACAGAATATCTTGTGAAATAAACAACCAGACATATGCGCGTTTCATTCTTATTAGGTATCATCAGCACCTCATAATCTGATTATAATCTGGTTATTATCAGGGCAACTAAAATATGCCTCTGAAAATTATATAAATACGTTACTAAAAATATTTTTTTGAAGAATTTTTCAGAAGAAGTGGTTGAATTTTAAGGTTTATTTATTTTTATATCCAACTAGGTTTTACTTCTCGCACTTCGTTGCAACTTCTTTTTTCCGTTGATACCTAATTTGTAGATTCTCTCACATGGCGCCATTCAAGATAATTCACATTTAACTCTAATAAATACATGTAAAAATGAGAGGCAAAATATGCATTTCGGGTATTTATGACTCAAAAAATGAATAAGATTTTTGAAATAATATCTCTAAAAAATCAGTCACCATTCTCTGAATGTGTGCCTAAAAGAAGATTAGAATCTATTTATCTAAATACGTTTTAAATTTGCAAATTTGACACACAATCCTTCGAACAATCCCTTTGTGATGGGAATGAAAAATCCATCTCTGAGAGTCAAGTACCAGAAAAATTAATGAGTATTAAAGCTTCAAGCAAATTGGAATCAAGAGCCAACAGACAGGGTCACATAAAATGCAATTGCTGAGAAGAGTGCAAAAAATGCAAGATGAATCCTATATTGAAAAACTAGAAAATCGTTAACACTTCTGCTGATTCTTGATCTTGATAAGGAAGGATTCTCCCTAGATGAACTAATCATACTATAAGATTGAAGATAATTTAGATTTTAAAGGACTTATCAATTTGATACTTATTCGATCATAATTTAACTAAAGATTATATGAAAGAAAATCTTGTTTAATCAGTTTATAAAGAATTCCTTAATTAAATCTACTCTATCAATCTTTATTTCGAATGGATTAATCGAAACTTCTTTTTGATAAAGCTACGAAGGGAAATAACATTTTTGATCTTAATGTGTCCCACATGAATCAGCAGACTTCTAATTATTGAATTTTGATTTAACTTAGTTGGGATAAAATTCTCTCTATATCTGGTTGTAAATAGAAAATTAATTTAGAGTTAGGATTTAGACACTTTAATTCTTAGCTAAATGAAATTGAGTAATGAAGCAAAATGTCACATCATTATCAAAGTATTTTTTGGGCCCACTTTTGGCTTTTTAAAGTTATTAGCCGATAAATATCTTTGGCTATTTTGTAATTAATGACTTGAAATATGGCAAGAACTATTCCTATCGACCTATCAGGTCTCGTCAGTAGGACTATGTTCTCCTTAACCCTGAATGTGATTCGAACTCAGTAACCATGTAGTCTGACCCTAACCACAGAGCTACCGAATTGTCGCACTCTAAGTCATATTTATATAGATTATTTCAATTTTTTCGAATATATTTTATTTATTCATAATATAGCAATTGATCGACGATTTTGTATTGTCCTAAAATTTAATTACAGGGGAAATTCGTTAGATGAGTTCTTTAATCTCCGTTATGATGCTGCTAATAAGGGGTACCTATAGTAGCATGACTACTAAAATTGCTACTCTGATTTTCATAATTTCATTTGAAATCGATTTTGAAAAAGTTTTCCAACGCAAATATACAAATGCATATTTATAAAATCTGAAATCTGTTTTTAATTACATTTTTCCTTTTTTTCAATATAATCTTTCCAAAATGAAGAAAATTAATCAATGGCTCAATTCAGTATTTGTAATTAAAAACATCATTCAAGTTTCATTTTAAGATTAAAATTATGCCTAAACTTCAAGTTCGGGGTGGACCTAATATTTAAAATATTTTTCGCACATTTTAAGGAAAATTTTGTATATTTTAAGGTGAAAAATTAATTAAATACTCCCAAGATTAAAATTTCTTGTCACCTATTCATCCATGAAGCTTTTAAGAAGCTTTACAATAAAATGTATTTCTTCACAAAGCAATAACCAATGAGATTGATTTGAGTATTTTCAAAGCTAAATTATCGTTTATAGCTTTATGAAGGAACAAGTTTAAGCTGTTTTAGCTGTATGTAAAAATCTTTATTTGGCAGAGTAGGAAAATAAATTAAAATTTCTAGTAATGATGTTTCTTCGAACAATAGCTTCAATGTCAATCTTAAACATGATTGAAATATCAGCTCAAACAATAGAGTTAACCCCGTATTTGATGTATAATTTCCACTTGGAGATGGAAGGGCTATATCAGATGAAATCGTTTATATTTTAATAATAATATTGCGTATGTAATACGATGCTTTTTCGTTTGACCAATCTCTTCAACTGAATTTTCGCTTATTTGAAATTAAAAAGTCCTTTTCATATATTCCCTTGTGTAGTAATTTTTCTCTCTCAACGATATTGTGATCTAATCAAATTAATAATAATGGAGAATAATATTCAAAAATTAAAAAGCATTTCTGTATGCTTAGTAAGCATTGCTTACATTATACCAATCTGATAGATAGTCTAGCCTGGCATTTATATAAAATTAAATCTGTTCACTGGAGCAATCAAATGCCTTTCAGTGTGGCTTCTAAGAGTTATTCTAATGTAAGTTGAAAAATGCTAGAGCTTTTTTGACCACCTTTTTGAATACGATAATCATTAACCCAAAAGGTTCGGTAACTTGATTAATTTTAAATTTTGCGTTTGTATAGGTTTTGCATAAAATAATTTTTAAACTTTTCTAATCTTATTCTAAATTTATCCAACCCATCAAATGAATGACTTTCCAAGCTATGTCTTATAAGGGTGGAGGGTTAGAAAAAGTTTCGTTGAATACTAATATGATAAAATAACGTATTTTGAACCTTAATTCACCTTTCTTTCCACTTATCGAGATTTAAGAAACCTTAACTTGGAGTAAGGCTTTTACACTAATCAAAAATTAAATTGATTTTATTTAACCTAAAGTGGCATTCTGAAGAGTTTAAGTCCTTAAGACAATATTAAAGTATCGTAATTATTTAATCTTATAACCACCCGGAAAATTCCAAAAGAAGTAAGTCTAAAAGATTTTCTGCCTCCTTTTGTTAATTTTTAACTCTTTTCAATGAATAATAGTATTTCTCCAAGATTTCCGTTCCTTGTTCTTCTTTTCCTCTCTTGAAATGTTATCGTATCAAATAAGCCTTTTTACTCTATGAAATATCACAGACCATCATAGGGATAGACAGGAACTATTTAATCTACCAACATACATAATACGAAGCTTCTGATTGGTTAATTATAAGATTTATTTTTAAGAGAAACAAAGGTCTCACTTTAGACCATGAAGAAGGTTCTGTGAGAAAAACAGATCATTTCAATCATTTTTGTAAGAGTTATCAAATGACTCTGTTGAAAATGAAAATGTTTTTTCTAAAAGTTAAATAAACATTGACTGAAGGTAATAAAATCCCTTCCCCTTTAACACATTGACTGGTCAGTTTGTGTAATGGTTTGATTGTTGATTCGTTCATCTAGAAGAAGAATTCACACGTGTTTTTAGAGTAGTTTTTTTCTGAAGTGAGTATCGAGTTCTCTTAAGGCTTAAAAGCTGAAAATCTACTTAAAGGGTTTAAGACTAAAGTTATCGGCTCGGTTACTTTCCGGCTAGGCTGTTGGCTGATTTTAGTGAAAAAATAACAAGTTGCTTCTGTGTATTCTTGATCTGAGGATCTTTTTTTTGTTTGAAAGAGTTTATTTGAGGTATGTACAATGTACATTATAAAAATTGAGTATAAAGCAATGGTTGAATTTTAAGTCTGAGAAGTTGAATAAAATCTTTGAGTAAAAGGTTTGTTGATAGATCTGTTATTTTCAATGTCTTGCACAGTTTTTAATAGGAAGTTTGCAGAAAATGATATTCGTAGTGTTTTTTGACGTGTTTCTTGGTTTGAGTTTAATTCCTTTGGTTTTGTTTCAAGAAAAATTTTAATCGGCGTATCCAAAGTGGATCAAGATTTGAGATTAGTATGCAAGTGTTGTACGAGTTGATAGAATTGAGCTCCGATATAATTTGAATAAAGGGGAAAACGTTATCAAAATGGGGAAGAATAAGGGATTTGTAAAGTTTTATTGATAGGTTGATGTTTTTAATAGACTTTTTCAGAGCAAATAATTTTCTTTTTATCTGGATTGTTTTGTCAAGTCTATTTCAAGATTTTCAAAATAGATAATAACTAGACCATTCTGACCCGTGATAAGATTTTAGAAATTTTACATTTCGTGTTTTCGAGCTACTCATAAGTAACCTCGTTGTCAGTCGGTTTTTTGAATTTTCAAATTTACAAAATTGGGTCTGTCGCTCACAACTAAATATGCTAACACATTTGATGACTTTCCTGTTCCTGATTGAAAACTGATAACCTACCGAGATGGTCCAGGGGATAACGTTCTGGCAAGCCCACCCATGGCTCCAGTACGAATTAACCTGGCGCCTGCGGTATACTGATGAGTCCCAAGATGACGAAACGCGTCTAAACCTGGTGTGAAATGGTAATTCGGGGAACCACGTTCGAGGAGGGTACGAAGTTGTGTGAAATTGTGTTAGTATTTCCTGACATTTTAAAATTGTATTAAATCAGTGCTAACTCAACTACGTCGACTTATTCCGTAGTTGCTCTGATTGGTTTTATCTTTAGACTTTTTTGATTACTATTAAATTACGAAGGGTATAATTAAAACTCAATTCATGCTGTTATAGATATTCCATACACTAATCAAGTTTCCTATAATTTGAAGTCTGCTGATTAGTGCAGGATACATTAAAATTAAAAAAATTCTTTCCTTCGTAACATTCTCAAAATGGCATGGTGGATATGGTGGTTCTACTTGAGACAAAGGTAAAAGGTCATAGGAACGAAGAATATCAACCGACAAAAACTCTAGAAGAGGATGAAAGAGTCCAGAATATATGAATGAAATTATCTTTCAAATGAGATGGTTTCTGTAATGATTAGGTATCAGCTCGGTTACGTTCCAGCTAGGGAAGAATAATATCCAGTTAGTCGGTTAGCTGATCTCTAGTAAATATTTGATAAAGAAATTGAACACCATTCAACGGAATCGTTTTCAAATCAAAATACAATTCAATTTGGCTCACCAAGACAAAATCAATCAATATGAAAGTAATAATTGCATCAGTGAGGATCGTAGCTCAACCGTTGAGCCTCAACCTAAGAAAAAATGAGCACATGAGAACTTCTCATTGAGAAGCAATAACTCAAGCATCTATCAGCACAAATTATTTAAAGTAAACCCAAAAAATGCTAATCTCAAGAATCTCTCACGATGATATGCTAGACCTTACGATAAAGAAAAAGTTCTACAAACAAACGACATACAACCACACACTAATCCTAAAATGGCCTATCTGAAAGATTTTAATTTTTCTTTCTATTTAAATTATTCAGCTGAGTAGATAGGTTTCAGTATATAGCTTTAGCGTGCAATCATAATTTGTAGATGGAAAAAATTTTAATAGAAATAAATTAATGTCTATGGATTAGTCTGACTACAACTGCTCAAGAATGAAAAAAATCCTAATCCAAGACTAGATGAGGATGGGAAATATTCATATCCAACACAAATTCTGTGATTAATAGAAATCTGATAATAATGAACCAGGCATAAATCATGATGGAAACATCTTGAGATAGATCTAGGTAGTTAGCAATTCAACACAAGTTAAGCATCATTCTCCAAAGATCCTTCCTTATAGACGTATGTTTATTGAGCGCTTCTCAACCTACTCAAAAATAGTTCGATTTCTTCATGGATCCAAAAACAGCCAATAAGAATGGGTTCATAGCTCTTATCAAAAGATTTAAACGAAGTGCATCATAGAATAGAAAACTTACGCAAGCACGAGAGCCAAGATTCACCGTAACACACTCTCGGGTTTCAATTAAATTCTCAATCAGATTTTCTTCTGAATTCAATTTGATCCTTTCAAAACACAACAAGCTATTTTTGTATTAAGGATTTTTTTTAAATCTTAAAAATTCTTGCGTTGATTTTTATCTTCTGCAAACTAATTCTGAGGCTAGAAAAGGCCAATTCAAAGGTTTTTTGTGAATTTTCAGTTAATTTATTTGGATGAGAAATCCTTAAATATGATTCTCTCCGTATTTATTCATATGGTTCATATTGTGTATAGGAGTTACTAGTTTTCATTCCAAAAAAATATTTTACTTAAATCCAATGATTACAAACGTTATAATGACGCGAAGAGAAAAATATGATCCTCAGGCCATAAATAGTTGATTCTGAGGATTCTTGATGATCCAAAATCCGAGTCTATTAGTCTGGGTTGTCTTTGATTCTTTAACAAAATAGGAAATCTAATACTTCACAGATTCTTTTCATATATATAGTGTAATTAAATTTCACAGAATTTTCTTCCAAATCATGAAATTAATTTGCTGAATGAAATTCAATCAAATCAGATTCTAATACAGATTTTTATTTCTGTAGAGAGAATATCATTTTATTATCTAGAACGATTGCTTGGGAAAAATTAAAATTTTTAAAGGATTAAAGAAATCTCGAATAGATACCATAGAAATAGGCTAGCAAGATATCGTTTTATAATCAAATGCTCTTCTAATGATCATAAAATAGGATATTGTTGAATAGATTATAGAATAATCAGATCTTGGTTAATTAATTATCGGTTGATATTTTTATGGAAAATATCCAATTTGAGATGAATCAACCTATTACAATAAATTTTAACAAATAAAAGACTTCATCAGTAATGAAAATAATAATCTTCTCAAATTTTTGGTACTTTCTTAAGTTAACGGAATTAATTTAGTCAAAGATTCAATCAAAGAACTAATTCAAATGACATTTTTCTCTTCCGTCCTTTAGTCTTGTTAATGGAACATCCAAAAAAAGATAGAATGACCCTGGAGCAGAACTATTTAGTGGCAGGCCTTGGACATTCTAGAATTCAGCACTAACTCTAGTTTGAATTGAATGTAAAATTTACATTTAAAATTTTAGATTTTAATTTATCGCCATAATGAAAATAATGGAAATCTTGTATTGATATCTTTGTTTTTATCAATAGAAATCTCAAATGTGTTAAAATCATTTTACAATAATGATGAATGCTACAACACCGGAGAATATAACTGAGTTCGATGCAACGAATACAAATTTTCTCGAAAACCAACACAAAAAGGACAACCTAATTCTACTCATCTACGTCATTCTTTCCATAATATCAGTTTTAACAATTTGGTTTTTAAATCATCGTCGTTTCAAATACATCCACTCATCTGGCCTCTTTATAATCTACGGCCTAATAGCCGGAGCTGCTCTACGTTGGGGTTATAATCCAAATGAAGTTAGAATCAACGAATTCACAACTCCTGAAAATGAAACTGACAATTTAATTTCATCTCCACAAAAGTTGATTCTCAAACTCATCTTCTCAGACGAGAATAACAATACAAAGTTTAAGAATAGAGTTGTTCGATATCTCTACAACTTTGAGAGACAAACAGAATCCTACAAGTTCTATGATGACTCAACGACAGTTAATCCAGAAATATTTTTCAACATTATTTTACCTCCGATAATCTTTTACGCTGGCTATAGTATGAAGAGGAGGCATTTCTTTCGAAATTTTGGTGCAATTATGACTTATGCATTTCTCGGAACGGTTATATCGGCACTGTTTGTCGCATCTTTCTGTTACTTTCTTACGAGAATGATTACATCAATAAGTGATACATTAAACTTTAGTGATTGTCTCTTGTTCGGATGTATGATTAGCGCTACCGATCCTGTTACTGTGCTGGCCATCTTTAATGAGTTAGCTGTTGACTCTGATTTGTATGCATTGGTCTTTGGTGAGAGTATACTCAATGATGCAATTGCTATTGCCATGTCTCAGTGAGTAACTAATCATTAATTGAGTAAATTTATTATAAATCTTTTGACGACTCTATAAAATAAACAGAAGCAAAAAAGTAATTTTGCAACAAACTCACCAGTTTTTCAATAAATTTATGGGATTTAACAATGCTTTTTTTGAACATCTGTAAATTGTAAACAAGAATCATGTGGTATTATATCTACTTATAAGTACTGAAATAAAATTGGCCAATCAGATCATTGTATTGCTCTAGGCTTGGCTAAATAAAATCTTCACCAAAAATTATCAGTATCTCTGGTTGCTTATTTATTTTAGCTATGTGTACATTGACTAATTTGTATTACACCAAATTACTTGCTTTCAATTAATTTCTCGTGAATTAAGCTCTTTCTTGTTCTGACATTTGAGATTCTCATCTTTCAAAACATATTATCAAGATTTTATTAGTCATAGTGAAAGGATTTTGTTGTTTCACAAACCTGTGAATTTTTCGTAAAAGTACTTTTTCAATCAACTTGTATTAATCATGAAACTTGTAATCAACTGTTTTTCTCTGTAAGAATATGGTACAATCTCCTACATAACCGTTTAAGGGTTTGCTTTTCACAAGGCTTGATAGATAATTATTTTGTCGCAATGAAAAAATTATCTGATAAAATGAACATTAGAAACCAATTTCTTTAAATAAATAAAGACTTTATTCTGATTTAGGCTATTTTAAGACCTAATAAATTTGTAAATCAGCCTCATAGAGAAAAAATAATTATTGATTAGAATTCAAAGATGACGATAACCTTGAAATATAACTTTTAGGACTTCTTGATGCTCTAATAATGACTGGTTAAAGTGAATAACAAAAAGTGTATTGCTTCCATGTTCTTTTTTAAGCTTAAGAATAGCCGGAAATGCTTCTAATTCTAGTTATTTAAAATGTAATATGTCAGATTGATTCAGTCTTTTCAGTGACATGGAAAAATGCACAAACATTTCAAGCAAAACTCTTACAGAAAACATGTTTTCTCATTTTTCTAAATTGTAGTCCTTTAAAAGTCTTGCTGGTTCATAAAATGTTCATTTTAAGATGTAATAATATCATAAATTGACAATACACTTTGACCAAATATAATTCTAATTTACAGTCATTAAAACGAGTCAACATGAGACAGAAAACCTTGGTTTTACTTCCTTGGGCATTCATTTAATTTCCTCTTAGTTTAGATATCATGATTTTTAGCTTATTCATACTTCAATCCGCTGTGAAGCCAGACAGCTAGTAATATTATTATTCCCAATAGATCCGTGGAAAAGTTTTCCCAGATGGACGTAGTGACATCGAAGAATATTTTCCAAGCAATCACTCACTTTTTCGTCATGATCTCCACATCATTTCTGATCGGATCAATAGTCGCCATTATGACAGCAATCCTCACAAAATTCACACACATTCGTGACTTTCCAATTCTAGAGACGACGCTCTTCGTGCTCATGTCATACTCTACATTTCTCATAGCTGAAGCTGTTGGATATACTGGTGAGTAGACTACTAATCTCAATACAGCAGTAGGGCTAGAAATATTTGATAATTCTCATGAAATTCTAATCTATTCTTGGATCGGATTGTTATTTTTCTTGTTGCTTGATCAATGCACATTAGAAAAGTACTAGAAAAAGTTATCTAGCGACAGATGCCGTTTGCTCAGAAACTTTTTATATTCGAATTCGCATTCAGAATGCTCGACAAGTCCTGAAACTGCATGATCAAGAGCAACCTTTTTCATTTAGTACTGGTCTAATGTACACTGCACTGCAAAGTTGATATACTCTGCTATTTTCATACACTAGACAAGTTGTATATACTTTCAGCTGATTCATGGGACACTTACTCAATGTATCTTTGTCAAAAAATTATTACAAAATCCAAGAAGACGGATATGGTTGTTCTATTCGAAAAGAGGGTTCAAATAGTAGTTTTAATCCAGGATTTCTTGATTTTGAAAAGACTTTTTGGAATGGGTTATTCAGCCATCCCAGAGTTTCGTCCATAAATCACCCTCGGTCTCGCACTAAATATATTTATAGTCCATCCCACACTCTCATTGATAAACTTCTCTCAAGTTCAACCAGCATACACAATCTACAAGGTTCAACAAAAAAACTTTTCTACTTGTCAACATATTTGTCAATAGTATAAAATTTATGTTTTTCAAAGACATTTTAAGAGCGTTTTCTATTTCGAAAACCCAAAAATTTAGAATAATAAAACTGTCAATTTAAATATTTATTCAATGGAGTCAGTATTATGATACAATACACAGTTTTTTTATTATTATCTGAGTTGAAATTTCTTCCATTTGTTAAAATTGCTATAATTTTCCAGCCAATACAATAAGAGCAAGTTAAATGGCCTGATTTCAAATTCAGATTTGAACGAGAGAGCGTAGGTATAAGCTTTAGACATGATAAAAGAAGCTTAAGCTGCTATTGGAGGTCGTATATATATAGACAATCGCTTAGAGACACACCACAGGCACTAAAAAAACATTTTTAAACATAGGAGCTTATAAAAATCTCAACTTTTTGTAGAAAAATCCCATTTTTGTAACCGAATAGTGTTAATTTATTCTCAGATCAAATTATCAGATTATTTGAGTTGTTCATCAAGCTTTTTAATATATAATTGTTTGTACGATATTAATATAATTCAAAAAAGTTGGTACAATTTTCTCAAAATAATACTTTTTAGTACATTTCAACTTTTGGACCAGGGGTCCAAAGACAAATTTGATCACATTTTTGTGTTCATCTCATGAAATATACCTCACAGAAAAAAGTACTTTAAGTAGCCCTAATTAATTATGTAACTAGGAATTGTTGCTGTACTATTCTGTGGAATCCTCCAAGCTCACTATACGTACAACAATCTATCAAAAGAGTCCAAGGCGTGGACAAAGGAGTTCTTCGAGTTGCTCAACTTTCTCGCTGAGAATTTTATCTTCGCCTACATTGGAGTCTCCACATTCACCTTTCGTTATCATCTCTGGCATATCGGCTTCATTGTTATAACCATTATCGCATGCGCTTTGGCCCGCGTGCTCAACATCTACTCTCTTTCATGTGTCATCAATTTGGTTAGGAGATTTCAGGTGAGTCTTTCAAAGAGCCGTTTTATAAATATTGAGGCTGAAGTAGAATACAGTGTGTACGGATTTTCATGTCTCCCTCAAAATATAAATTTGGTATTCATTATAGTGGGAAACTCGAGACGTCTCAATCCCTCTCTCGACTGGTTAACGAAATGAAACTTGCACAAAAAGTTCCTATTTCACTAGTTTACTAACACGTAATATATTCATTAGTAGGTGTCTGAGGGACTCGTTGTTTTCATTGTATTGGTACTGTATAAGTCAATGCACATTCAAAGATAAAGTGAGGAATCTGTAGATACTATATTTCGATCTATCAGGACTCATCAGTACACCTATCCCCGCTCCCTACCGACTGGGAGACGCATGAGTATAGCATGCTATAGACTATGACCCAATCAGCGTTAACTTATGAAATGTGCATCACTCAAACTTGTTCAAGGTCTTCATTATACAGTAGGAAACTCAGACGTCTCAATCCCACTCACAACTGGTTAACGAAATGAAACTTGGACCCAATAAATTTGGTACCCTTGAATTGTCTCAAAATTGGATGTTTGTCCAGCATCAAGATTTCGATGGTTGAAAATAATTAATGTTTTTTTATAATTCATAAATTTATAAGCTTTGTATTACAACAGGCAATTGTGAGTTAATGTATTTGATTGTTCTGAATGAAAAAATATGATTTTATTGGATCAGTATGGATCATTGGAAACGCATTCCTATATCCCTCCCTGTATGGCTCTTTACCGATTTTTCTTGTTTCTTATGACAAGACAAACTCTGTTTTACTCATCCGAGAATAAAATCGATAATTTTTCTTTTTTTTAACTAAAATTGATGAACTAATTTTTATTGATTTCTACTAATAATTCATAACTAAGATATCCTAGGTTGCTTAATATAAATTTTCATCATGTTACTACATGTTCTTCCTTTTTGTGTTAACACTCTAGGCACAGATATATTTCAATACTAGCTTTCTGGCTCGTGCTTCGCAGCGATACTGTCTTTTAGCAATAATGCAACAAAATTGCCATTTTAATCATCCAAATTTTAATTATCCAAAATCTTAAAATCGATGTAATTTTGACATCATGCAT
>JJOG01005859.1:0-12287 GCA_000715275.1 Gyrodactylus salaris
AGCAGTCTTACATTCTCGAACTAGATGATTCAAACTGCTTTATGATTGGAATTGATTTCGAATAATTTCTATGAATGACGAATATATCCTTGTTCAAAATATCGCGATATTGTACAGCAGATTCAGCTTTCCGAACGAGGATTCTATCGTCCTCAGAGTATCAAACTATGTTACGGACTTTTTCATGTGTTCGCATCAGTAGGAGTGATTTTATTGGCTCAATAACGCTTGTACACACACACCAACCCGAGTGAATAAGTACTACTAAGTATAACAGAGACTATGATTCATGTCACACGAGAGCTTCTTCGCAATATGATACTTTTTCCACCTCATAAAGTATGAATTTTTAAAAAGGCAAACATAGGCATTTTTCATAAAAAAAGCGAATGCCTATTTATTTAGGGGCACCTCTATGAGCTGGGAGTCGATTTTTAAGAGTGTTTGAGAGCTAACTAACATCATATCAATTTATAAAAAAAAGCATTTGGTAGCCCTAGTCATGACTTATATATATATGTATAGATGTTTCATAATTCATTTCTAGTTGATTTTTTTCGTCTAGACATCTGGCTCTATTTCAAATATTCAGAGATTAGGAGTGAGTCTATAATCATTTTCTAGAATTCTGAATAACTTGATTGGGTGATTGGATTCATTCAATTGGAATTTCATTCACTGGCAAGTCGATATTGTGGCTAGCATCAGATCAGAAGGTTCTCTGTTTTTTATGTAGTTCCTTTCTCGCACAAGACTTCTAGGTTTAGTCATTGGGTCTGGTAAACGGTGCCTTGATGGTAAAACCATGTATAGTCTTCTGCCTTGTATAATTCGTTTTGCTTTTAGATTGTAGAAGCTTTGGGATGATGTACAGGTTCCTGATGGATATTAGTTTTTTTCATGATTTTCACTTCTGGCCCTTTAGGAATCGACCAGGAAATTCGTTTCTCAATAGGCCCAGCCAAATCTTGATGGCTTCTCTCTCACGGCGCGGTTGTAGTAAACCATTTAACGGGAATTTGCTTCACATCTAAATACGTAGTACTTTTTTCATCTTGAATTTCCCTGAAGGACCTCGGAGTAGCTTTTTGAGTGTAATCACTCTCAAGATAGGAGGGATTAAGAATCGGGGTTAGTCGTGTGACAACTTCGATTGTGGTGTTCAAGATTTCCCCTTCAGTTCGGCCCGATATTAGTATGTCAATGCCCCTCAGAATACTGTCCACGATCTCCGGGAATATATTCTCACATTTTGTAAGAAAAATAATATGATAGGAGAGGCCTAGGGAGATGATTTTATTTCTTTCAGAAATATCTAATAGCATGCTGATGTTGTCTTGACTCTGCTTGCGTGTGGGATTACACGACGGCTTTACTCCTTCTGGGATGTTGAGAAATGCTTTCTGAGTGCAAAGGCCCAGAGATTTGTTTTTCATGTGGAATATCTCATTTATCGGATAGCGTGAAATATTGATTCAATAAGAGTTATTAGGTTTATTGAACATGTTAAAAACATACATAATATTTTTTATTAATATTTAATATTAGCATGGTTGCTATTGGTTATATATAACTTTTAAATATGGGTTTGTTCGACTTTTTTCATCGAAACCATTTTTTTTAACTGAACTCAATCAATTTATTTTTCATTATTCTCTTATTTTGCATTATTTAGAGATCTTTTTCTCAAATGAGAACGGATCAAATTGGGCATGTGAGTCTTGAAAAAATTTGAATTATAGAATTTATTATTACATCACATTTTAGAATTTTGCTCTAAAGTGATTTTTTTTGTCCTGCTCTGCTGAAAATTCACAGAGAGGTGTTAAAATACTATGAAATGATATTACAAATTGAATAAATAATTTTATTGTGATTAAGAAAAAATTTACTAAAATTAAAGAAAATTTACCTTTTTATGAGAAATTGTTCAGAATTCTTTTCTAAAAGTTAAATATTTCATCTAGGCATCTGACTCGATTTCAGATATTCAGAGATCAGGAGTGATTCTAGAAAAATGAGTAGATTTTCTAGAATTCTGAATCGTACAATAATTACTCAGACTATTGCAACTAGAATTAGTAATACGTTGTATTACGTAGAGGCACGCCTATGTCTTGAGAATAACTCTCACTTCCTTCTTTGAAAAGACAGCGCTGACTGGTTCTTTGATTCTCTGCTTGACTTTATTCTATTGATACCGCAGAGTTGAATGATGTTTCTTTAAATATTTTGGTCGTTGAGTCTCTTTCAAAACTCTCAAATAATAATAAAATATTTTCTTTTAAAATAGCAGTCTACGATAACTGTGAGTGAGAAACTACATTTTTTACAATCGAAAAATAGTTTATTTTCGATTTTAAATTAATTTCAATATAATCGTCCATTTAACTCAAGTTAACTGAAGAAGTAAGTATGATTTCCACATTTGATTCTATATTTCTAGATAGAAAAAAATCTTAAATCAAACCTTTTTATCAACATATTCTTGAGGGACAAAAACACAAATTGTCTAGAGTCAACTTTTCGAAAAACTCTAAGCTGAGATTAAAATCAATGTTTTTATTTCCCCTCGTGGAAGTTTCTATTAAATCCAAGTGGGCGGATATAGTTATTATTCTTGTTTAAGCCCGAAATCTTTCATATTATGATTGAGAATATGATGCAAATAGTATAATAACTAGGGCCACTCACATGCTAATGCATTTTTCTAGAAAAGTATAATACATTTTTAAGACTTAATTAATAATTATAGCTTGACTACTCAACTTTCAAGGGGAAATACAGTTTCTCATTGGGAATAAGTGATTTTTTGGATGATTTTCATTGACTTAAATTTTAGCACCAAATTGCTAATCCCGTAAGAATATCGATATCAAATCAATATATTGTCTGCTAGTTGGTTTGGCGTTAAACAAATTCAAACTGGAAATTTAACCAAATTTTTTTGTAAATTTTAGGTTGATTGAAAAATCTATCCCTACATCAGAAATAAAATTCTCCTTGGATGAATATGCCAAATAAATTTACAAATCTGATTCAAACTTTTTTTACGAATAACTTATTCTCCAAATTCCATTCCAAATTCGGTTGAACTCTTACACAAATTTAAACCTTTATACCTCAAATTCTAGTATATTGTATGTTTAAAATTCTAAATGATATTCTTTGATATATTTATTGCAGTCAGCTAATAAAATAAAAATTTATTTTCAAAATTAGGAGTACTTTTTCTCTGCTAAGTATCATTTTATTTTAAGGAAAAAGTTCCAATCTCAGAAATGACAGTGAGTAAATTTAATGTTCTAATTTTTTATATCCTGAAAATCTATTATCCAAAGGGCCAGCTCAAATTAGGGTTACAAACAAAATACTAATTGAGTATTTTTGAAGAATCATTTTCTAGATTTCTCTATAACGCCCCCAATAGAAGATATCAAAAATATGATAATAATTAATTCTCAAAAGAAAATAGTTTCAAATATTTTGTGAAGCTTACTTGGTCTACTGTAATATTTTTATTTTTATTTAATTGAATAATTTATTTCTCAAGGGGAAAACAGGCACAAGATTACACTTCAATAATTTAGTAAGCTTAATCTAAGGTAAACTTGATTATTTCAGTCTTCTAAGAATAATCTTTAACGACTTAATTTTGATTCGAGTTTAGCGCAAGTACAAAAGTTCTCTCATCATTTAATAGAGAAGAAAACACTAACTCAGATTGAATTTTTACTACCTTCTAATTATTTTGTAGGCTGATGTTGCTACGGTGAGAATTTAGTGAATATAGTTCTACTGACGTGATAGATCAAGAATAAATGACACTCTATAAATCTTAGCACTACTACTCATCATACAAGAAGCTCCATGAGAATTAATAATTTTAACTGAACCAAAATTATACGTTCAGAATCAGAAACCTTATTTGTCAGCTCTATTTGAAAATTCCGAAAGATTTTTAAAATATGCTTAAAATTATCTACATGATTGAAGATTCATTCTAAATCAAATTTAGTTCGTATCTGTGAGTCGAATTTAGGTGACAGAATTTAAACGAAATATATAAATGGAATTGGTATATATTTTAACGTTACAATTTTAAAGAATGAGGAAGTGAGTTGTATCGAGAATTTATAATTAATGTAAGAGTTTCATCGAAAATAGTCAAAAAGGATATAAATCTGCTTCCAAAAGCTTTTTTAAATCCTTAAATTTGAAATTTGGTGAATTTTATTTAGATCTTTCTGCTGAATTAAAAAATATTAGGGATCTTTGAAAAGATTATCTATACCTTTTACAGTCCAATTTGGAAGAATTGAAATTCAAAATTGAAAAAATTAAATTTAAGAAACGAAATCCAATTAAGAAAAAGTGTAATTCAAAATTTTTTTTTAAACACGAGTAATAACTAGGGCAACCCAAAATATTACCTCAGAATTTAACAGGTAATTATTTATCACCTATTTTTTTAAATATATTACCTTTTTATTACATTTTTTCTGAATTATTCCCTAAAAATTAAGAAAATATGTATTTTAAGAACTGAAACTGAGTTTATGTAAGGGAATTCCAGCGGCAATGACAATTTTCTTAACGGCGTTCTTTGTAGCATCAGCTTTGATTGTTGATCGTATTGGCGTATGCTCTTGAATTGACTTGAGTTTCTGCTGGTGCTTGCTACCTTTCCTGTATTGATCAAGTGCTTGACCAATCCGGTTGAAGTAATACATTTTATTACTTTGGGTTGCCCTAGTTATAACCTATAAATTATAACTATTGCCACCCAAAATATGCATTACTTTCTGAGAAATACACGTGAAATGTTCATAAAATATGCATAATTTAAAGAAAAATATGCATTTGGTAGCCCTAATTATAACTAATCTTGAAAAAAATCTTTTAGTCAATTTCCGAAAGATCATATCGTGCATTTTCATTCTCTGCAAGGACTTAACCTTTTCTTTAAATATGCTCCAAGCTTTTTCAATCAAAGTAGGTTTGAGTAAGGACCAAGCCTTAATATTTTGACTCTCAATATACAAAGAAAGGGGACATATTGAAGATAGTTGAATTAAACATTTTTTTTCTCAGCCGAAGATAACAAGTGTTGGGAAAATTGATTAAATTAATCAGATCGCCCCACCCTCGAAACGTCTTGTCGCCACATTTTTTATTTGATCTCGTTTTATTTATTTGAAACGTTAAAAAGTATTATTTTTTAAATAATTGCCATCATAAAATAGGATAATGTAAGTTCAATCAAGTTAGATTTTAACTATCATCACACCTGATGGGCATGTTTATTTGCTAATGTCTATGAATCTTGTTCTAAATCAGGTAATTTATGATTCATTACTCAATGTTGATTAGTTCTTGGAAAATAGCCCAAATTCATCTAAAATTCAAAAAAAAAAATTTTGGTTGCAAAATGAGCAAGATATGATGAGATGAATATTTATGAGGAAAGGATTCATATTCACACACCCTCAAAAGATCCATAAGACCCCTTCCCATGCCACTAAAACATTTATTTCATATTTTGTATATATATGATAAAGTTAAGATTCTGGTACAAGATTACTAGTTGGAGTTTTTGTGAAATGATGGATAAAGCTTTACATTTCTCATTCTTGAGTTTCTAATTCTACTATAGGGATGTTGAGAGATCATTAATCGTGTGAACTTATCTCGAGAAGGAGTATAACACACGCCATGTTGAAACAATCCGTTACGCCCTCCTTCCAAATTTGAGCATAAAAAATTCAATTTTTATTTTGGTTTAACTTTTTAACCCAAAATTAAAGCATTCAGTGAGTTGGAATCTCTCAAATGAAATTAAAATTTTAAATATTTACTTGTTATTAAATTGTAACTTTCCAACAGCCACTCGGATTCCATGTAAATCTAACTTTATCAATATGGAAAAATCTAATTTTCATAGCTAACTTAGAATAGTTATTTTTTAAATTTAGAATATCCAAATCGATACACAGATTTACAATCTGTGTTTAAATTATGATTCAAAATAACATGTTTCCTGGGCTTTTAATTCTTAATTTTTGAATTATTATTTTAGACTGTAGTCAGCAGATTATTTAAATGTGTGAGTTAAAAATCTGGTATTATTTGGGCTGCATTATTCAAATATTCATTATTCTCAGGGCAACCAAAACGCATATCCTATTTTAGAATAAGCTAATGATAAGGAATTCAGATAATTTCACTCTAAAAATTGCACAAACAAATTGATGAGCTACGCTATAAATTATGTATTCTGACATAAGCGAGCATTGCATTTGGAAAAATTTCAAAGGGTCTGTTGAATTTTACACAAAAAACAGCGGCTGCTTTTTAACCGCATTGTGATCGACACCGTCTTGGACGACATCATCCGGAGGGCAAGCATTAAGCTTACGAAGTTTGAAGGAGTATTAGGATTCAAAGAGGGTCTACCTCGCTTCTTAGTCACGGATTGATTCTTCATCAAACGTGTACTGAGTTCAATAAGAAAGTTTCTTCAATTTGTTCGCTCTTTCTTTGCCAATCCTTCCTCTATTTGGTAGTGCAGTTATGAGAGGAAGCTATTAACTCCAGCGATCAATATTATTTGAAGGAAGCAGTGTACCATCTCTTTTTGCCTTGATAAGGAATGAAATCTTGAAAGAATCCGTTCATTCCGCATTTTGACCAAATCTTTATACCCTGAAATCGTTGAGGGTTCATTGTACTGGCAATCATATCGTTCCACGTCAACGTCTCCCAGTACATACGAAAATTCTCCATTTTCACAAGACCCATATTTATCTTTGCAGATAAGGCTGCATAATCTTTTATGAAGAAACGAGGGAAAACTGAATTGTATTAGCTTATTTAGCCCTCTCTTGATATCCCTTGAGAAGCCGTCGCCTTTGAAGTTTAAGCTGACAAATATTTTTTCTTCTGTTGTCCTGGCTTCCTGGTTTGTACCCTCATTCAAATTGATGATTTTTTTCCAGCCATTTTCATTCTGGCCATACCTATCACAAGCCCAATTTTGTAAGCCATCTGACTGAAACTTAAATAGTGTAGGTAGCGTCTTGAGAATGTTTTCTTTCTATGTATGTTGTCTGCTATTGGCAATTTAGAAGAATTCGCTATTTTTACAACCGCTGAGAAACTAAATCAGAATTGTTCATAATATTAAACCTTAAAAGAACTAACAGATATTTTAAACCACTTTTGGGCTTTCTTGATTATGTTAAATATTATCCAATTAATACGACTGCATTAATTATATTTAAAATTTATCTTAAGCGATCTGTAAATGTGAGTTGAGAAACTTTGCTTTTATTCATAATTTTCAAAATTCTTAATTGAGAACTTTGAATAACTTGCCGTTGCTCTTCCAATTAAAATTGTTTCTATTTTAAATTAAATCTTTCAAAGATGGCAAACAAGCCTGTGAGTTCGAAAACAATTTCAAAATGCAATAGTTTCATCTAACTCATCAATTTTTTTTTAAAGTCCATGAGATAGTCGAGTTAAGGATTATTGACAAAAAACTAAAAACCATCAGAAATAACCATGGCTTTCATACATTTATAACCAAAAGAAAGATGACTCACATATTTAGATCTTTTCTGCAGTAACTTCGAAGTGAACTTGAATGATCTCTTCTACTAGAGATGCAGGAAACACGTCTATAAATGAAGCAATTCATTAAGTTCTTATCAAGACATAATTTTCAAATAGGTTCAAAACATTTTCTGCTTCATTCTGAGAATTTCTTCTACTCGTATTATTTTCAAATATCATGTAGGAATGAGAAGAAATGAATTAGTTGATATACAAACATGCTTTGAAGCTTCTGATTGATTCGGTGTTTTTTCCACCTGATGCTTTTTAGTGAAGATATCTTATTGTGACAAATAAGACAGAAAATGTCATCTTTCGAAAAAAATGTTCGAGCTTTTGAATACTTTTTCTTCATAATGAAATATAGAAAAATATGCATTTGGTAGCCTTACTGATAAGATAGATTTTTGAGAGAACCATAGTCCAATTAATATAAATTCTAGACTTTCTCATACATGAATATTAGACTTGTATATTTCCAGATAAAGGGAATACTAGTTAGTGACTCTGTTATAGAAACTAATTTTGATGTAGAAAAAAAAACCTGTAAGCGACAAAGTGGTAAAATTCAATATTTTGATACTTTTATTTGGTTAACATTTTGTAGTAAAAAATCTTCCAAAAAAATTAATATTTATTTTATGTTTCAGAAACAAAATCCAGCGGTAAGAGTGAGAGCTTTGTAACATTTTCTAATTAATATTAATAAATTTAACCCTCCTAGACAAGAGCATAGAATTTTGAGTTTTTTTGCAAATTCTACCGAAATCAGAGTCATTAGTTCAAATATTTTTAACTTGGCACATAATTCGATGATCAATCAAGTTAAAATATTGAAAAATTTCGAATGTGAATTAAAAAAGTTATAGCATTTTCTGGATTTAATAAAATTAAATTATTTTCGCGCATAAATTTCAAACAGCTGCATTTTCGAAACCCAATATTATTGAGTTTCGAAAGTAATATCTTTCAAAAGCTTAAAAAATCCTTAATTAGTTACTGGTAGATTGAATATTCCTATCATTCCTCTTGACGGAGTTATGAGCCTTCTAGTGAGATGTAACAATAATGTTATTGTGGGCCTAGGAGGGTTAAATACACATGCAAGACATGTAAACCGAAAGTTTGATCATAAAAAATTGATAATGAGAAGATCATCTCATTTATGAGATGAATACAACGTTTTATCCTTAGGATTCTCTGTCTTAAAGTTTCAAACCAGGATTAAAAGACATAGAATTGAGGAAAAATACTTAGATACGATATCAGATGAATTTTCAAAAATGTCACTGCGAGTAATTTAAAAAGGTTATTTGGGTTTCTGCATAAAAAAAATTTCTACCATAAAATTGAGCTAATTCCATTTTTTCTCTTCAAAACTATTTCTCATCTTGATGAAAGTGTTTCATCTAAAGTAACCGACAATATTGCAACTCCTCAATATTCAACCTGGTATACTTTTTCTAGGCGACGGAATGGGAAGTAATTATTATATCTCAATAATTAAACTTTTTCAAAGCCCAGTGGTAGACAGAGTAGTCTATACTCGTATGATGGCATTGGTCAACAGCAGGTAGGTCATGAATTCTTCACCGGTAAAATTAATATTTAATAGAATTTGAGGAAATAAATTTGTGAAGGCGTATACATTACTTTCACGCTGTAGCTTTTGCCTTTCTTGACTAATTTTTCCAAAATATTTTCCGGACGTATCCGAGCCTATGATATTTTATCAGTCCTCTGTTTAAAAAATAATATTTCCATCTTGGACAAACAATAATTTCTATAAATAAATCTAGATGACTAGTCAGCCTGTATACGTGAGTTCGTTAATTATAAAGAAACAAATGATGAAAAATTAATTTGAGCAAAAAATACATTTATCTTAATGAAATGAAAGAATCTATCTAGAAGAATTCATGTCCAAAGAAGGTGATAGCTGTAATGAGAATTTGGCATATTATTATTTGGTTATAAATCAAGCATGCCCGAAATAAGTTTTATCTCATTAGATGTGTTCTCGTCTCATTTCAACTATGAACGAGTTTAAATGTGACTATAACGTCTTAACTATCCGAATTCATGTTTCATTTATTTAGTTTCATCAACCAATGCAGCGAAATCCGAGTCAATCAGTAAGTTCTTAGCTAATTAGTGCAATTGAAAACCCTCATTATTTTCCCCTGTTCGTAGAAGTGGTGGTTTCATTTTGAGGTTAGCTTTCTGTAAGAACGTTTTGCCAATATTTATAGAATGCATGAGAAAGTTATTTGAATTATTTTTTCTGTATAGATGTCATTGATATATATCATCTTTATTGACAAACAATAAGTTCTATAAATGTAGATGACTTGTCAGCCGGTGTATGTAAGTTAAGAAATTAATAAATAAACTTCACTGTTAAAAGAAGAATCGATGAAATTATGATAGACTGCATCATATTCTACTCTTTTGGTTTTCTCGTTACTTTTAAAATTAGTACAGATCATTATAGGTAAAGATGAGCCAAGAGGAGAGATGGTTAGGGTTATATAGGGTCCAGAAGATAATCCGACCAATTAAATGTGAGTATGAAATACATGTAAAACCGAGTGAACCTCCCCTCCCTACCTCTCCTCTTCTTCCTTGCATACATTTTGGTATAAATATATTCGCCCCTAGTACAGTTGTTAAGTAAGAAATTTTTAACAATAGTGCACAAAAATCTCGCGCAGAACTTTTTAAAAGTAGTGCAAAAGTAGGAAAAGGGTTTGTTACTAAACAAATATTTGAAAACGGGGGACTTATGGAACTGTATGAATCAATAGATATTCTCTTCTCAATTGATGTTAGAAGTTCTTCTAGTTGATAGATGTATAGAGTAGATATGATATATTGAAAAGTTGAATTGAACAAAGTATTTGGTATGCTTGAAATTAGATGAGGATGGCGATACCGAATGTCTGATCAAATGATGGATGGAAAATCCAATTTCGCACATGCTTTATAAACAATTTGACTGATCTCAAATTAAACAGGTTTCTTTGTGATAACACCAGAACTTGTTTCAAATATTTTCTCGAACATCAAATCAGCGTATAGACTCTTGAAGTTCCCCTAAAATTTGACGTTGTTTATGCAAACGTTAGCTTTTCACTTTTCGGAAGAAAATTAATTTCTTCTTTGTGCCTTCGCAAAAATATCTGATACCACCCTTCTTTCGATTATTGAGGCACGACAGAATGATTTTCTGGTTTTTGTTTCTGGAGATTATTGTTCAATTCTTGTCTCGATATCGTCTCTTTTTTGACCGTCTTATATATATATAAGACCACTTTTTATATACCCCAAAATGAAGTGAACCGAAGTTTAAAGGATTAATAGTGTAAAAGAAATTATCAGATTTTAAGAATGTAGAGTAGGAAAGCAATTATCGATTTTCTCAATGTGTATAAAGATGTGTCATCCTATCGTTAAGCTGAATATTTGTTTAATAACAAGCCCCTTTCCTACAATTGCACTACTATTAAAAAGTTCTGCGCGAGATTTTTGTGCACTATCGTTAAAAAGCTCTTAATTAACAACTGTATACTAGTTTTCGTTGTCAATGACATTTTAACTCTATGAATCTGACCCTTTCCGAAAAAGGGCAAATCTTCTCTAAAGCAACACAAAGATATGTTGTGTTTTTTATTTAAAAGGGGTCTGATACAAAACAAAACCTAAAAGGTGTTCCTAATCATTTCTTTTCCTCATTATTGATTACAATAACCTTAGTACAGTGCTGTATTGCTTGAAAATACATTTTTCAACTCACATCCTATAACAATTTATTTGAATTCTCATCCTGAAATTGGAATTTTTTAAAGTCATAATTTTAAAATTAATCTGCGGTCACAATTAGTTGATTATGCAAAAGCGCTTGACATCTCTGATTAAAATAAATAACTGTGAAGATAGAAGACTGGCACGTTTATGATGAACAAAGGTTTCAGTTACACATAAAGTAAAAATTTTGAGAAAAATTGTTAAAATTTCATTGACAACGAAAACTAGTAAACTAGGGACGAATATATTAGATCGATCGGAAAGTAATGTCGTATTTAGAACTAAGAAAAAATTAGTTTCAAGTGCTTTTTTAAACCCGTTTTTTGTGAGATAATATCTCATGGAATATTTTTTAACAGATTTAATTATTTTCCAACGATATGTTACTTAAATATTTTAATAAAAATATTTCTATCATCGTGAATTAATCGATAGAAAGTGACAAGATAATGTTTTTACCACACAGCTAGAGTTTTTAAGGTTCCACAGCGGAGATTTCAGCCTCTAAAATGCGAGGAATAATGGGAGTCCTCGACTGGACATTGATGAAGAATTGACCATGAACATTTCCGAAAATATAACAATAACTCTTGGTGAATTGTGAAATGATCTTGTATGCTCTTTTTTTGCGATTCAAAGTCACATTAAAGACCTTGGATGAGTCAATAAACTCGATTATTTTGTCCCTCATACTCTTACCGACAGAAACAGAATTGATTTTTATGGTACACTACTATTAAGTAGATTATTATTAGGTTAACCGTTTATTAATGGAAATTTATTATTTAATTGTAGAAATCTGAATAAGTCATATATGAGAAAGTATTGATAAATTCGTGAAATAGTATCAACCAGACATATAC
>KL567165.1:0-26498 GCA_000715275.1 Gyrodactylus salaris
CCATAACAACTAAAAGTTTTTCTAGACCGTTAAGTTTTATTAAGAGACAGAACACATATTTACCTAATATTTGTCAAGAAAATATAAAAAAGTGTAAAAAAAAAATTAAATTAAAATGAAGTGAATATTATTTTTATCACAGACTTCGGTAATGTTAAAAGTTATGAACCGATAATCTATAATAATTCTAGGGGCTTCAAATTATTTCATGTAACATCTTATTGGTTTGTTACACATTTGATTTAAATCTTATTTTCTTTATAAGTGAATGCTCTTCTGCCAATAGAATAACCCTCATTTTATAGGAGTACCCACAGAACCTCGCTGATGCCATGATGCGAAATGACCTCAACCTAGTCTTCCAAGAGCAACGCAAATCCTCAGGCGTTAAGAAGCAATTCGACTTTTGGTCTCTCGGTCATTATCCGCACGGTGACCTCCTGACAAAGGTGGTGGACGACGTAGATCGAAATGCCAAACAGATTAGGACCGACGATTATGTTTTCATTCCACGCAAACTCTGGTCCTTGTATCGGGACGCCAAGAATGATTGGCCCACTGACATGGCCTCATTTCAGTCCAAGATCAACGACCTCGATATTGGCTGGAGCGACATCAGTCTGAGTGATAACATTGTTCTGAGGATTTATCAACTATGGAAAGACTCGTCGTAAGTTTTGTGCATGCCATAAACAATTTAGATCAGCTATTCTTTCTTAAACCTTCTTATTAACCCCATTAGAAAATCCATATAAAAGTATTTAATTTCTAGTGGTCAGTCTTGGCTTGAGGCCGGTGCCTTCCTACGACCCTATGATCTCGGTTGCATCGCGAAAGAGTCCACGCATCGTTGGCACTCCCAAGAAGTGATTTACGATGAAGCCAACAAGATTGTTGTCCCAGTTGAATACGTCCGCGGTCGTTGTGCAGTCCTCAGTCCGACAGCCTATCGGCAGGGACGTCCAGTTGACCTATCCTGCCTCGATGACAGTTACCAAGATGAGAATAATCCCTATGTCTTTTTATGTCAAAAGATTATCACCAAATCCACAGCGCGCCCAGATGAAGTGGTCCTCGATGAGATCGAGCCTGGTTATCTAAAGGTCCTACAAAAGGTGCGTTGAATTAACCCCTATAATTTGAGTTTATTATACTTTTTTAGTCAATTTGACCTTTTGAAGTGGCTATTACTCAATCAAACGTCATTATATAATTATCTAATACCCAACTTTCTTTAGCCATATTGCTTCCTGAAGCACCAAGAAAATTCAATCCTTCGATCTGCAATAGTGCACGATATGAAGACTGAAGAGATCAAGCTGAAGGATGAAAAGACGAACCTCGAATTTTATTATCTCCTCCCTGAAGAACCTTCTAAGTCCTCCAATAAAGTACAAGAGTTTGAGGTGAATGTCAAGAAAAGTGACATCATTAAACAAAAGGTGAGAAAAGCAACTAATTAATGCGTACAAGTCAATCATTACCTGATCTAATATCTTCTCATTAATAATTTATATATTTTGTTCGCTCAAGGTCTAAAAATTTATTTTTTTTTGGTATATTTCGTTAATAAAAGTTGAAATACCTCTAAAATCTATCTGACCCCTTGAAAATAATTTTAGCTTTAGATTTGAACAAGTGAGAAAACATGAACCTCTATTTGCAGTTGATAAATGTAATTTTCCCCCCATGTTCGTTTACCAAACCTCTTTTCATTTTAGTCTTAAAATTGTTGAGTTTACGCAGAACTTAAAATTCAAACAATTTAGATTCTCGTTCCCTTTACATTTTCAGAGGATTTATAAAATATTAATTTAATTTCTTCTCTCTTCCAGCCCGACGTAAAGATATCCATGATTATTGACAAGATTAGAAACATGAAGCCAAAGGCAAAGTTATACAAGAAAATCCGAAACCTCACTAAAGCCCTACCGTACATTCATCATCCCAGAAAGTCAATAAAGAATGTCCCATTGCACATTGAATCGAATACAGAAGCCCCCTCTAAAGTGGATTGTGGTCCACCCGAAAATATCGCGCCAACACCTCCAATAGAAGAAGAGAAAGATAAATGCAATTCCAGAAAGAAGATTGATAGAAAGTCCTCAAAACCCAGAAAGATTTCCTTCGCCCCACAAGTGGACGCCCCTGAAGCATTGCTCGTACAAGATAATACCCCAGAAAACATTAGCAGCAGTACCATACAAAGTCTCTTTACATCCGCTGAAAGAGAGCTCAGAATTGAAGTGGAGGATGCTTCTAGTGAATTTGAACCATTGACTTTTGATAGACATGTCGCAGAATTAAGCCTCGAAGCTGATTTACAGACCTGCGCTGTATTTAAACGTAAACTAGTTGCCCGCTCTAATGTAATATCGACCTGTGCTGCTGAATTTGTAATATCATTTGAGGAAATTGTAACGAAAGAGATAAATACTCAAGAAATGCGAGAAGAATCAAACGTTGTCATTCAAGAGTCAAGTGGGACTGGAGAGAACTATTCCAAATCAACAGCTTCCGATGACTCCTCAGAGAGATTTGACAATCACCCTTTGATGGAAAATGACAACATGATAATAGAAATATCCTCTACCTATCAAGAAGCATCCGGCACAGTGACTATTAATGACATCTCCAGCCATATCTCCAAACAAAATGACTCTGTAATATCAATACAAGACCCCCAATTTCCAATTGATTATGTCCCTGCTCAAAGCCCAGAGTATTCTAATGAAAGCTCGTCTGAGTTGGCCTGCAACGAGGAGCTAATTTCAGAAGATAGACTAGAACATGAAGTGAAACCTCGAAGCTCAACTGATCAAGAGGATTCAGAGAATGTTTCAGAAAAAGAAGTTCGAAGCCAGAGCTCCATAGTTGAACAAGCTTCCGATTCTAGATCCCCTAATCAAGAGGTTTCAGAAGATGAACGAGAAACTCAAGTTCAGGAGGCTTCCGATGTATTCTCGAACAGCCAAGAAGTTTCAGAGCATATATCAGAAACAGACGTTCAAGCGCAGAGTCCAATGGTTGAGCAAGCTTCTGATATCCCATCACCATACCAAGAAGATGAAAATCAAGTTCGGAGTCCTGTAGCTCAGGCGGTATCCAATGCATCTTCGAACAGCCAAGAAGTTTCAGAGAATATATTAGAAACAGACGTTCAAGCACAGCTCCCAATAGTTGAACAAGCCTCCGATTCTAAATCTCCTAATCAAGAGGTTTCAGAAGATGAAACAGAAACTCAAGTTCAGAGTCCTTTAGCTCATGAAGCTTTGGATGTGTCCTCGAACAGCCAAGAAGTTTCAGAGAATATATCAGAAAAAGAAGTTCGAATTCAGAGCCCCATAGTTGAACCAGCTTCTGATTCTAAATCCCTTAATCAAGAGATTTCAGAAGATGAACCAGAAACTCAAGTTCAGAGTCCTGTAGTTCAGGAGGCTTCCGATGTATCATTAAACAGCCAAGAAGTTTCAAAGGATAAACCAGACTCCGAGGTAAACATTCAAAGCTTAGTTGTTGTACAAGCCTCCGGTATCTCGTCGCCAAATCAAGAAGATGAACCAGAAACTGAACATCAGACACAGAGCCCTATAAACCAGCAAGCTTTCGAAACTGTATCCCCGACCGACCAAAAATGTTCTTATGATAAACTAATAGAATCTGAGACACAACTTCAAATCCCAGTGGTTGAAAAAATCTTAGATACACCATTCAATCAAGTTATGGAAAAAAATGTACCAAGAAATGACGACGAAATACCATCACCGAAGCTAGATGTATCAGATACTGATCCAGACGACGAAGTTCGGACTCAAAGCCCAATACCTAACCACGTAACTACTCTAATATCAACAAGCTCAGATGTTTCAGCAGATCAGCCAAATGCTGACGGTCCTGACAATCTTGATGAAATTCCGTCTGACTTTGTAAACCACGAGGAACCCGAAGTACATGCCCAAAGTCCATTGGTTGATCATGCTTACGAGATGCCATCGCCTAAGCTAGAAACATCAGGTGATCAGGAAGACATTTTCTCTGATATTGAAACTCCAGAGGATGTGAAAATCCAAGTTTCTAGTGATTCAAACAAAGCCCCAGATGAGACATCCAATTACGAGATGAGTGTTATCCTATCCAATACAACCTCACTAGAAAAAGATGAAGCCATATCAAAAGATCAGTCAGATATTCCAAACGATACTACCTCAATCAAGAATTCCATACCCATTCCTAAATCACACAATTCCAAAGATCTTGCAGAAAGCACGCCTCCATCTGAAGTAGATCCTAAACCAGATTCAACAGAAGATCTCAATCAGAGTTTACAAGATCTCCACACCGAGGAGGTAGCTTCAAATCAATCTTCCACATCAAAGTCAGAAAAGAAATCTCCCCTAATGAACGATGAACTTGACATTATCGATTCGGATAATGAATTCAAGCTCGTGAGCTATTCTGACGAAGAGGACCTGTACAGTTCCAAAGACGACTCCCAGTTGAGTTGCGATATTCCCGATTCCACGAGAAACTATTTGATCTCAGAGGACAAGGAGAAATGATCGCAATAGGTCGATATATATTTTTTAATCATTTCAACAATCCCACCTCTAGTCTGCCGCTTATTTACACTTGATTGTGATTTTACTTTCATATACATATATACCCTTTTTTATTTAACAAAAAGTAATCACGAAGAAAGAAACCTGTTCAAGAATTTTTCCTCGAATTCAGATATCTATTGTGAAGGCATTGAAAGAAGACGAGACGTGAAATAAAATCTTGTAAAAAGAGATTCATTTGAATTTGTAACCTCTTCTTGATACACAAAGATAAAATTGTTTATTTATTGATTAAATAGAAGAAATAATATTGTTTTTTACTACAAATCTAATTCTGTAATTAGGTTGACTAAAAATTCGATTCTCTAGCCTAGCAAATCTCAATCTGTTAGGGTGAGACGAAAATATTTTAAAACTTTCTAGCATAACTTGAACACTGTTTTTCTTAATGTCCCAAAGAAAAGCTTATAGAATACATCCGCTGGATTATTTGATCCATCCAATTTATGTTCACGTTTTCTTACTCTAACGGTCTGGAAGAATATCAATATGATTATCTTTTCATACAGTTCTGTTGAGTGTCTGATTCGAGTGTTTTTTATAGCAAATTGTGGCCAATTTGGGCGTAATTCTTGGACATTTATAGAGATATTTCTATAAAAATTCGAATATACCATTTTAGGTAACTTTCAATGCTTATTAAGCTGGTGCGTGTACAAAAAAAACTTTGACCTTCTCACCGCAATGCATGTAAAATGATTTTTACTACAACTTGAAGAAAAATAAGTCAAGATATTTTATTTTAGTAATTTACAAACAAAAGATTCGCTTTGTTCATGTCAAAAAATAACCTAATGAAGTGTTCATTGATTCCTATATACAGGTAAAACATCCAAAGGCTCGGTTAACCAAGTTTACATGCACACAGTTATCAACTTTAAATGAAATCAATATGAAACAAAAACAGTTTTACTATGGGTCAAAATAGTTTACATATGCACTCCGTCGATCGACTACTGTATATGAAAAACGTTTATAAACGGATGTAATTCACGGAAGATAATCGTAAACAAATAAAGAGAGAAGATATAAAAAATCTCTTCTAATTGGACAATGTCTGAACCAATAAAATCATGGGAAAAATTATTTCAAATTTAGTCACGCTGATGTTTTAATATGAGGGTTATTATCAAAATCAAGTCGAGGGTCAGACATTATTATTACAACCTAGTGGACAGTCCAGTTGAAATTATTATGATTAAGTGGAGTTTTAATTTTCATATCTGAATATAGAAAAAATACCGAAAAATTCATTTAAAACACTGGTTGATCTACTTATAAGTAACGCGTACAATATTTAAAAGAAAAATCAAATATATTTGCAATTGTTTCAAGACGAGTGAAGCAAGTTTCTCAATGTATCCCATAACAAGCCTCGGTGACTAAGATTTGTTTTCTTTGTGTGTAAAAAAGGGGGTCAGATATTTTTGTGTCTCAAATATTTCTTTTTGGTGTCACCTTATTTCTACCTCTTGTAAATTTTTAGGATAAATTTTTAAATTCATATGGTAGTTTTTGGTCAATATCTTGATATATTAAATGTGAGAAATTTCTTTTTTATTTAATACAATTTCATAACTTTTTCATTGATTTAATATTTTGACATAGTTAATAATAAATCATCATAATACTCAAAAATACTATGATCAGAAATGTTTAAACCACCAAAATGTACGTGGAGAGGGTAGGAAGATTTTTAGGACTAATTACAATAATGACTTTGATGTACTTATTACACTATTCAGCGGAGTTGGAAGTCTTTGGAAAGGAACTGAGTCTAGTGTCAGAAGTATGCTTCTAACAGCATAGGGATAGCCAAAATTATTGATTTATTCAAACCTGATGAATTTCTTCGGTATTTTTCGGAGACATTTCTTAGACTTTTCTAAAATTAATTTAAGAAAGATTTCTCAACAACTAATCGTCTCCCTTCATACTGCATGAACTCTCACTTTTTCTCGATACTCATTGCAAATAATAAAAGTAGGTTGATTTCCTACAGCCATCTCAGGAGTCATGCTGTACTTAGTTTTAAAAAAAAAAGATTTATTTTAGTTACTTTTCAGTAATACTCTATTAATAGGAAATTATGAACTTGAAAAACTCAACACTGCACACTACATGTTTGACGGACTCTGCTCCTCTCTACCCCTGCCCCATTCTCTTCTCTTCCCCAGAATTCATCCCTATATTCTAAATTAATCTATATCATTCTGATTAAGGAGGATAACGTTCCGGTTCTCATAGCTGAGAATGAGGCTATCAGGAGAATTATTCCTGTCCCTATGATGTCAACAGTGCCGATGGTCGGTTCGGCTTCCTCAGTCTGGATTATGGCAAGTGTATGAGCTGCTAGTTTTCCAAACAAGTCTTCATTAAAATTTCTTTTCAGTGCACATTTGAATTGTGAAGGGGCTAGGTTGAAAGTTATTTTCTTTACTCGATAACTTGAAGATTACAAATAAGGAAGGCAGTGGTTAGAGACTACATGGTTACCGAATTCGAATCCTGTTCAACTCTCATGCTAAATCTCCTCGTCTAAGGTGTGGCTTCGAGTCTGTTCTCCATCCTTTTTTCTAAAAGAGTCAACTAGATATCGAATTGAAACACCTACCCAATGAATTTTCTAAGAACATTTTTGGAAGCCCACAATAGTATTGTGGCACAATACACAATGTCAACATACAGAATAATAGGATATACGGGAAAAAAGGAGTTTCATTATTTTATTTATTATGACAAAGATCAGAGGGGAAATTTGGAATAAGAATGTGATGATGCATTTTAATGTAATTTTTATGCAATTTCAGGTAAAAATATACTTTTTTCTCCTTTTTAGAGAAGCTTAAAATCCTAAAAATTGATACGTTAACAGAATTTGACCTAAAGTTTTCTACAACAGTGTCAAATGTATAAATTTCAAAGACAAAATATAGAAGCAAAAGGATTGTCAACTCGGGCGAAGAAAGACCTTGGATGAAATCATTTGTAGGAAAGTAAGAAATTGTTCACTAGAGGTTAATTCATTCACAAATGTAGAGTGAAATTTGGCCTGCGCAGTACAAAGTTCTATCTTGTCGTTGCCCATTTCATTCCAGGAACTGTTCCTCTCCTTGTTTTCGTCGTAGCTAACCATTGAGACATCACACTGAGCTTTAAATCTCTCTAGAGGATTCATCTTTTGTCTTCCTGAAATCTAAGATCTCTTTAATGGCTTGTGTTTGTAAAAAGTCTTTGAATTCTCAAATTGTCAGATAATGTAACTGCAATTTTAAAATGTTGGGACTCACTTTGTGAAGCTGTGCAATTTCATATTCAGTTGACTTAAATGCATTGTAGAGATGATTTCTCTCAGAGTTTGAAAAGCTCGTTAAAGAAACCTCTTTCATGCGAATCTTTCCATCATTCTTCCTTCCGTTCCTTCGACACGCCTTGAGGTATGTCCTAATTCGATATCTATGTCGGCAGATGTTGATGTCTGGCCAGGCTTTTTCACAAATATATTCAATCCTTCCAATTAAACTCTTTGGCTGTTCACTAAATTTCACACTCCGGTCCAAAAATTCATCAATTAAACGACGTACAAAATTCTAGCATAAAAATAATATAAAATTCAAATCAAATAAGTAATCGAATAAATTATTCGGAATAACCTTAGAATTCTTTCATTAATTTATTTATTTCTCCCGAGAACCATTCAACTCAAGTTCACTCAACATTTTCTCGAAAGACAATTTTCCTTCTCATATAAACTATGAACATTTACATAGGTTATATGTATCTAATATTATTATATAATACACTGTATTATTAATACAGTATGTAGTTTACAGTAGTAGTTATTATAAAATGACATATTTTGAAAAATTACTCACGTTATAGACTGTAATCATAATTTATGAATTTTTTTAACAATGAGAGGTACACAAAAATTAAAGCTTCCAGAGAAAAATTAAATGCGTGAAGAAAAAAAAATTCTCTTTAGCATTGCAAAATTGAAAAGAAAAAAATTATATATTACAGACAAGTTTTTGAATTAGGAATCAAAACATGGAATTAGAATGGAGATTCTAAAAAATGCGTAGTAATGGATTTGATTGAAAAGTAACGATTTAATTTCAATGAATTGTAGTAAAAGAATTCATTTACTCATTTATCAAACAAAACCTTTTTGAATCTTAGAGAAAAATAACTTTGAACATTGTTGTTCAATGAACAACACTAGGAGAAAACTATATAGTCTCTTGTGATAATAACAATGTGTTATATGATGAGAAGAAATTATTTTTCTCTTATCTATTAAAACAAACATTTCTAATGTGGTATTCAATGCCGATTTAAGTTAGTGCTTTATTCATTGATTTATATTCAGCCTGAATTATAATTATCATCATATGTGCAAGCTCGACAAAATAGATCTATGTTTTCATGATAACCTCTTCAGTTTTTTCCAGTTTGAAGACATCAAGGAAGATCCTTCAATGATTAATCAGCAAACAACGACAGCAAAAATATAAAAAAACGACGTTAGATTTAAAATAAATTCGAAATCTTTAAGTTGAAGACTTTAAACATTTTATTTACAAAAATTTCACATAAATAAATAGTTTTTTTATCATCTTATATATATATATATATATATATGGCTAGGTTGTTTTAGAGCACAAAATGACACACAAAACTAAAAAATTGTTGTTTTTTAAATTCAATATTATCACCATTGAACAATTTCAAACAAAGCTAGTTGTTAATCTGTTTGTTTCTATTTATTGAAGGTCCTTCACTCAAATTCGAATACATAAATTCCCTTTCTTTACAAATAGTCTAATCGAAGATGAATTCTAATTTTATATTTCTCTCAAAATCTCATAGTAATTTTATGATGCAAATTCTATTTTAAAGTTTTATCAATGAAGAATATGGAGAAGATTGAAGAGAACCTCGAAATTCTAGACTATTTGGAAGCAAAGATTCATGGGAAAAATATTCCATCCAAACTGTACATTCCAAAGCTCGAGGAACTCTATGGCTCTTTCTTAACTGGAATCATTGAATGCCTTGATAAAACCTGCTCAGATTTCAACAGTAAGCTATTAGTTTGATATGTCAAGACGAGGAAGTCTTACAAAGCGATAAAGATGAGAAGCTCAATAACGATTTACAATCTCTTAATCTCTGGTTAGCTTCAAATGATAAATCAAAGCCGATCGATAATAAAACCGACGATAAGTTAGTCTCTATCCGATAAACCTTGAAAATTACATGATGAATGAACAATTTTCTTAGTTCCTACAAGAAATGGCTTAAGCCCAAGAGTTCCACTTCAGTAAGTCAAAAACTTTGATTTAACACAACTCTTCTAAAAATTCGATAGATTGAAATTCTTTCAAATAAATTAATTCAGGTCACATGATTTAACAATCAATGTCAAAAAACTTTCTTTTTCTAAGGCAAAGTTTGCAAACCAAGGTAAAACCAATCAATCAGGAGACTATCGTGAATGGCTTGTTTCCTGAAAGATACGAGGACTCGAATATTATTTAATAAATCTATTTGAGTAAATATTGGCTTCTTTTTCCTCTTTTTGGTGTTTAACTATAGAAAAAATAGTTTAACATATAAAATTTTACTTTAGAATTCCTTAAAGCATGCATTCCTCGTTTCATATCAAATCCACGGTAAAAGATATCTTCCGAGGATAATGAGGAATCAAGAGGATAAAATCTTTCATCTGGAAAGGATGAAAGTTAAAAATCTAGGCAATTGTCTAACCAGAAGGTCAGAAATGTCACCAAAACTAACAATCCATCATGATAATTTCCAGTGGATTATATACCGATTCCTCTTTTACATGATAAACAACGAAGAAACGATTACCACAAACATTCTTGATCTTGGCTCTGGAAGAGTCGGCCCAAAAATGGCGGAATCAGCCAACTTCACGACATATTTTGGGAGTGATATTTGCTATGCAAAAGCCGAAGATGGCGCCACGAATAGCGAGAGAATTTGTTCACGGATTACTGCTTCCAGAAAACTTCCGTTCAGGGATAATATTTTCGACTTCATCATTTCAATTTCATTCATGCAACACTTTGATAAGAGGGACATTTTCCATCTTGTCAGAGACTTGCATAGAGTGTTATCCGCAAATGGTCGTATTTTCATTCAATACTATCCTCATTCAGAGCGGCAAAATGATGCCTTTATTGAGGCTTTGGTTCAAAACAATTTCATAGGAGCTTGCTTTACCGCGAAACTCGATGAATTGAGAAATGAAAAGTTATTCTTAGTATTTAGAAAGGTGACTACTGACAAGTAGATGTCTTTATCTACAAAAATATTATTTTAATCTGTAAATTTATTACCAAGAAATGCATTTTTTAAGATAAATTACATTCACTAGAAATGTTTATTCATTTTCAATCAAAAATTAGAGTCCCGTGACCATTCAGAGTTCAAGAAAAAAAACCAAATAAATGATTTGGGTCTAATAATTATTAAAAAAAACTTTTCATCATTCTGTTATAGTGTGCAAGTCGTAAAAGAGACCTTTCATAGCCATCAGCTTGGCAGGAGATCCAAATTCCGCCCTCCTGCCGTTCTCTAAGACGACGATTTCATCAGAGTTCTCAATGGTTGTCAGGCGATGGGCTACTATGAGACTTGTCCGGCCACCAGCCGCCAATAATAAGTCAATTGCCTCTTGAACGACCTTCTCGCTCTCGTTATCAAGAGCACTTGTTGCCTCATCAAGGATCAACATGGGAGGGTCTCTAATTAGGGCCCTAGCGATTGCTACCCTCTGCTTTTGGCCGCCAGATAATTTGGACCCTTTTTCTCCGACCTCTGTTTCGTATGCCTAAGAAAATCAGACTAGAGTAACTTTATCGTGGTATTTTTGAATTCAATAGAAAATATGATAATTTTTAAAATACCTGTGGTAGAGACTGGATAAAGTCGTGAATATTCGCCATTTTTGCTGCCTTGATAATCTCATCCATAGATATGTTGTCCCTATGGTTCAAGCCATAAGCGATGTTCTGACGAATTGTCAAATCGAACAAGTTCGGCTCCTGGCTTACGACCCCGTATTGTTGTCGTATCCACTGTGGATTGAGGTCAACAAGGTTGTACCCATTGATGTATATTCCGGGCGGTGCATTCTTGGCGACTTCACTTTCAGAGTACTTCCTCGCATTCTCTTCGCTAGGTGTTGCATTTTCTGGGTCATAGAAACGCTGAACGAGTTGCAGGGCAGTGGATTTGCCGCCACCTGATTGTGAGACTAGACCGACGCTTTTTCCAGCTTCGATTTTATGCGTGAAACCCTGAAAACGGTTTATTTTTATTAATTCAAATGACAGTTTATTTTGTACATGGTGATAAAATGTAAACTTTTCTAGCCCTCTTACACCCTTTGTTCAACATGAACTTTGATAAGATAAATTTTTCAATATTCAATCTATAATTTCCTGAATCCAAATTACAAAGAAAAATATATGTCTAATTCAATTTTGGAAACTAAAATGAATACTAAAGAAAATGACCCTTTTATTATTGAAAATCCTCAAAAATAACATATTTAGCATTCTTGTGATAATTCAATTAACTGGTAGTTTTGGCATGAAAATCAAAAACCGTTATTTTGCATTATTAAAAAAGTAGTGCCCAGTTCTTTGATAAGCCACAAACTGGACTCACTTTTAGGACCGTTACATTTTTCCTGGTTGGATATTTGAATTGAATATCCTTGAAGTAGACTTCTCCATCAAACTTTTCATTGGGAATGATACCTTTATCCAGTGGGATCTTTGATTGTCTTTCAAGAATTTCGAAAGTCATCTTTGTTGCTGCTAGGCCGGCTATGAGTTGTGGGACAAAGGCTGATATCCTCCCCAGCTCTTGAGATGTAAAGTTGATCACTATGAAAACCCTTGGATGGGTTGAAATAAGATATTATTATTAAAATCGAAACTATTTTTATCATGTTACCAACAAGTAGTATTTTCATAATAATATTTACGCAAATATAAAATAATGATACTAGACTATAGGACCTATAGTCTATAGGTCCTTTCTGAAAATTAACCCTCAGCATCAAGTTGTACTTTTAACCTTCTCTCTCATACCATTGAACGCATGAAATTATAAACCACTTTATGAGCGTTAAAACTGACACTTCTAATCAAAACTCATCGGTCACCCGATTAAAAAGAGTTCACGATATTTTAGTTTGAAGCGACCTTCATTGAAGCTTTAATTTTTTGAATGAACAAAATTTTTAAACCAAAAAGTTGACTTACTTGAATAGTGCTGGAACAGTGAGATCTCCACGATCAACTAGGAAAGCGCCCAAGGCCAAAAGCGCAGCATAGAGGACGTATTGAATGCACTGAGTGAAACCGAACAGCATTGCTGCAATGAACTCGTTTTTGTAAATCGACCTTTGGACAAAAATAATAAACAAATTTGACAAAGTTACTTGGCTCTGTTTTCCTCGACAAATATCTCATAAAAGTACGATTCGAGAGAGAACGCGGTCACTGTTCTGGAATTCGATATGGACTCTTGTGCTATTTGCACGCCAAGAAGATCACCGATCCCCTCGCTGCTTCTGATGGATTTCATCTGTAATGGTGGAAATATTTTAGATCAGAGAAAAAATAAAATGTTGATTCTTTTTCACTCTACTTTAGAGTAGTAATTTTAAGCCTATTTAAATAATCTGTAAGAATTTTATTTACTGACCTGAAATATCCCGACAATTGTTAGAATAGGTATGAAGAACACGCCAAGTAGTGCTAATTGCCAGCTATAGTAGAATATGATCACAATTATACAGATCACTAGGGAAATTGACATGGCGAAACTGCCAATCGTACTCGCGATCATATTTGAGACGAGGCCAGCTTCCAGGGCCAATCTTGTCGTCAGGATTCCCGGCTGATTCTCAGGCTTGTCGAACCAACCCATTTCCTTAATTAAAGTTTGTGTTGATAAATGTTGTTGTTAGTTTTATTGGATCCTAAAATCTGTTACCTCAAGAATAAAATAATGACACTCACTTGTTTTAACATCTTGCTGAATATTTCTGTTCTAAGTCTTCTCGACATGTTTGCGGTATTGTGTCCATTGAAGACGCCTTCGGCGATTGTGAAGATCAACCGCAGGATCGCTAGCAAGAATAACAGCCCAGAGATCAAGTCCACGTGAGCTAGGGCCTTTGCCTTATCCACATAGACGTATTCATATACCTGGGAGAATTATCTCGAATTAGAAATAAGCTTTCTCTTTTAAAAAACTGATTTAGTAAATGTTTATAGATTGTCGCTTTCAAGTAGACTTACCACAAAGATTTCCGAATGCACTATTGACATGCATGGAAATACGACGCCTTTCAACAATGAAAATATAACAACTCCAATAAGGAAAGGATATTCTTTCCTATTGTACTTGAGGACTCTTAGGAAGAGTTTTAATTTCGATTCGTCCTGTAAGAGATTAGAAAATGACATCATACTTTGATAATTTTATATTCTTCATCGAAATTTTCCAATGAAACAATATCTCCCTGGAAATAGAAAAGTTGTGATTAATAATAAAAAGTGTCGCTCATAAGTAGTAACATTATGTATACTTACATGTATAACGGATTTCTGACTACGTTTACTGAGGCGTGCAGAATAATTTCTCACGAGGTTTGCTTCTTTCTCATCTTCAGAGTCCTTTAAAAGTTGTGATAAATAGATTTTTTGGTAAACTTGTCAGCAATGTTGCGTGCTTACTTCATTTATTTCTTCCTTTTCATTTTGATCTTTGACAGTCTATTTAAAAGTAATCTATTGCATGAGCTCTCTTGATACATTTTCGTTTTTTTAATTTTAATAATCAAGATATCAGGGTACTGTATTATTCCATAAGAATAAGCACTTCATGGTTTGAACCATTAGAGTATTGATTGTCAGTTATTAATTGAGAATGAAGTTTTGACAAATCTAGTTTGAATGTCGTCATTTTGTTTAAAAGATCTACATTCATACACGTGGCTTTTCCGAATCTTTTATGTTTAATTGTAGGTATACTTTCTCATAAAACTTTGACCTGTATCCTAATGTAGAATATCATCCAAGTTAAACTCAGGATTCTTATTCAGCTCATTATAAAAAAATTCTTAAACCTTCAGATAATTAAACAAATTGTTTGCCATTTCAAAGGGAATAAAAGAGTATTTTTTTCTGAAAAATTGTCCTTCTAAATAAACCCCAAACTAACACTGTGCTGATTGAGCATTTTCGAGTAGGGTCCATCAGGATTCTTCATTAGTTCATCATGCGATCCACTCTCTTTGATGCAACCATTCTCCATCACAACGATGGTATCTGCATTGCGGACTGTGGTCAATCGATGCGCGACCATAATAACAGTTCGATTGACCATCGCCTCGTCGAGGGCCCTTTGGACAATCTTTTCCGATTTCGAGTCAAGTGCCGATGTTGCCTCATCTAGCAATAGTACACTGGGATTGCGCACCAGAGCTCTAGCGATCGCTATCCTCTGCTTTTGACCACCAGACATGCCGCCACCGCCTTCAGCGATCCACGTGTCATAACCCTTTCAAAGTTGATTATTCTATTAGATAACTACAGACGTTTGCATATTTTGAGAAGACCTACTCATTTGCTAATCTTAAAACGTTAATAAAAGATAATTTAACCCATAACTTGAACCTTAAAAAGTCCATAGAAAATACTTTGGTTTTTCAAAGCCTTAAGAGTTCAAACAGTTTAAGCCTAAATTCGCTATTAAATTCTGTAAACTTTATGTTGGATTTTATAATATGGCATTTTAATTCTTTATACAGGTCAAAGCCCTCTGAAATGCGATTGTCCAGAGAAGAACGAATAAATGCCTTTTTATATACCCTCCCAAGACAAGATTTCCATCCATATATATTGTAGAAGGTTTGCTTACGTTGGGTTGATTCAGTATAAACTCGTGCGCATAAGCTTTCTTGGCGGCCGCTTCCACATCCTCCATTGTCGCATCGAAATTGCCCATCCGAATGTTTTCAGTGATCGTACCGGCGAAGAGAATCGGCTCCTGGGAGACAACGCCGAGTTTGCCGCGTAGCCATTTCAAGTCATAGTCTCTGAGATCGTGGCCGTCAATTGTTATCTGGCCGCTGTCCGGATCATAAAAGCGTTGAATTAACTGGATACATGTGCTCTTACCAGACCCTGACTTTCCAACGAATGCAATGGTATTTTTTGATTGTATTTTCAAACTAAACCCCTTCATTACCTTGTGAAGGATTTGAAATTAATCTCTATCAAGAACTCCTCATTTTATTCTCTGATAATTATAACTAGGGCTACCAAATGCCTGTTTTACAAAAGTTTTTTTTCTAAGTTTACATTGATTACAAAGTGTCAACTTTTTGTGTGTGCTAGTGTGTCTGTACCACTAAATACTAGACCAATGAAAAAGTGTGAATTTTGGTTTAGTATCACAAATTGTCATTCTAGTCATTTCACCTGAAAATCTGAAGCAACATGTATTTCTCAATCAAAAATCATGTTTTTAAATATAGTATTTTCTCCTATGAGAACTATTTTCATGTAAAAAATTATTTATTGCCTTTTTGAGATTTCTTTTGCCTTATTTATGAAAACTCATTTACAGTGTTCCTTGTTGAAGAAAACTTTTTGCCATAAATGATAAAGCATCTCTAGACGCGTTTCGTCTTCCTTAAAACTCATCATTAGAGATTATGTAATTTTTCATAAATAAAGAAAATATTTCATTTCATTCATCCATGAATCTATTTTTGGCTGGCTTTGTAGGACAAACTAGAAATAATACTACCACTCACTCCGACATCTTTTCGTGTAGGATAACTAAAGGTAACATCCTTAAATTCGATATCTCCACGAAATGCCTCTGGCTTGATTCCCTTGCGATTCTTATCGACTGGTGGGATCCTATCAATGAGATCATAGACCCGATAGCCGGCTGACTTGGCCTCAAAAAAGTATTGTATCGTGGGTATAGCGAAGCCGAGTCGGAGGCTGCCAATGACAAAGCTGAAAATTACTATTTGCACATCGCCAGCACGAATCTCTCCCCAGGTCAGCAAGCGCAGGCCGTACACGAATAACATTGCAATTGATGAGAAGATGAAGAAGCCAATGAGACCGATTGCTAATTAATAAATTTAACTCTTATTTAACTCAAATTTGAGATTTATATCATCAAGGGTGAATTAATGGGACCTAATGATTCAAATACAGATTATTTTATGATCTAATACCTAGTTTTCGAGGTTATATTTGACTCAAAATGTATGGAAATTGGTAATTCTTGAGATGACTTACACGAAGAAATTGCAATCGCCTTTCTCTTCTCAGCACTTGAAGCTTTGTCAAGATTTTTCGAGTACCTCTCAATTTCCTTTTGCTGACCTCCAAATGCAGTGACTGTTCTTATCGATGTAAATGCTTCACTGGAGACAGACCCAGCCTTGGAATATGCAGTAACCTGCTTCTGAAAGACGTACTGAAACACTCTTTCCGTAATGGCTAACGAGGCGGCAACAAACGGAACTGCCCCCAGGCCGAGTAATGACAACCTCCACGATCTGCTAAACCCGATTATTACACCAGAGATGAACCCGATCAAGTTATTAATAGCCAAGGTTACTTTATCGCCAATGCCACGATCAATTCTGTTAATGCTCTCGGAAAGCTCTGTTATTAGTCGCCCTGTTGACTCTGAATCATACCAGCCAATGTTCTGATCGAGAATTGCTTTAAAGTACTTGAATCGAATCCTTCTTGTAACACGGTAGGCGACTAGGTTGATGAAAAAGTTTTCCACAAACGAAGTGAACAGAACAATGACACCAATAATTGCAAACCATTTAACAGTGTTGTTAACTTGCTCTGCGATTCCGGCTTTAACTGTCTGCTCGCTGAACGTAGTTATTGTATCACCAAATACAACAAAATTGATCGGAAATACACATCCAGAACATATGCTTCCTAGAATTGATAGTGCGATGAGGAATCTTTCTTTTTTCGTTGAATAACGATACTAAAATAAGGTTTACTTTTTCAACTTACCAGAGTATAAAAACTGACTGATTTCGAGTTGTTCTTGAATTTATCAAAAAATTTCTCTTTAAGCTTACTCATTCAAAGCCTAGAGTGGATCCACTCTGTATTTATTCATAAAATAGCCAATGACATATTTTTACGTTTTGCTTGATTGAGATAAAACTTTAATCATCAAAGAAATGAGAATAATGTCATATTTTCTTTAATTAGTTATACATATTTTCTATTGGTGTAACGCGAAGACTCGCGTACAGGTTTTTGAATTAGACTGTGAGTCAATTCACATTTATGAGATGAATATGACAACTTCTCATTAGCTATTGAGGTGTGAACATCAAAAGTTGAGTCAAAATTTCTAAATCTTCAATAAAACAATAAAGCAAAAATAGAAAAATAATGAATTTAACCAAATGAGATCGTATCAGAAAAATTTAATATTTTTCTCATCATTAAAATCATAATTTACTGTTACAGTAACACTAATTTGTTAAAGTTTTAAGAATAAAATGAATAGAGACAAAATAATTTACAAATAAGAATTCAACATCATTTTTCAAATTTGAATTTGTGCATACTATTGTTTAAAAGCCAAACTGAGAATCAAATTCCACAAATTTGTTTGTCCAAGATTTAGAATCTCTTTCAGCTCTTCACCACAAGTTTAACATTTCAAATGGTCAAGATTTTCTCAGGTACCGCTAAAAACTCGACTAACGAAACATACAAAAATGTTGTTCAAGAGCTCTGGGAGCTATACGATAAGAAACTCATGCCTCTAGAGCGTGCCTATAAATTCCATGAATTTCATTCTCCTCCATTAGAATTGGCGGACTTTGAGTCCAAGCCAATGGTCCTACTCATTGGCCAATACTCAACTGGAAAGACAACATTTATCAACTACCTACTCAATGAAAAGTTCCCTGGAATGCACATTGGTCCAGAGCCAACGACAGATAGATTTATGGCAATTATGCACGACTCAAGGAGTGGTGTTATCCCTGGAAATGCTCTCGTAGTTGACTCTAAGAAACAATATAGACCATTGGCTAAGTTTGGTAATGCCTTTCTCAATCGCTTCCAGTGCTCACACATGCCCAATAGCGTCCTTGAGAGCATCACAATGATTGACACTCCGGGTATTTTGAGTGGGGAGAAGCAACGCTTGGATCGCGGCTATGATTTCGCTGGAGTCATTGAATGGTTCGCTGAGCGTGTCGATAGAATTGTCCTCTTATTTGATGCACACAAGTTGGATATTTCAGATGAATTTAAAAGAGTGATTGAAGTCTTGAAGGTGAGCTTTTCTAATGACCCTTTATTCGAAAGATTGAACACATGTTTAAAAAATATTAAATTTTCTCTGTTAAAAGGATAAGGTTAGTGGTCATCATGCATTTTGTCGCTTAGAGATCTCTTTTAAATTTATCATAGGCTTTGAGAGATGGTATTACATTAAACTTGTTCAGAATCAGCATGCCCACTACGCACATAATCCCAAGTTGAGCTTTTATTTCCAGAATCGTCTCTCTCTAAGAACTTGTATATAGGAATAATCATTAGATAAAATCAAAAAGTCTTCCATTGAAAGATAAGACTCCACAATTTGCATCTTTTAAACCAATAAATGCATGATTTCTCATTTAAGTTACCCTCTATTCTAACAGTCCTTCGTCCCTTCCAATTTAGTTTGAATGAAATCTAACTAGAGAGTTGTCAGAATTCAGATTTTATTTTTACCACAAATGAATTTTCTCATTAAAAAAATTAATTTTTAGGGAAACGAAGAAAAAATTCGCATAGTTCTTAACAAAGCGGACATGGTCGATTCACAGCAGTTGATGCGAGTGTACGGAGCTCTAATGTGGAGTCTAGGAAAGATTTTGTACACTCCGGAGGTTGCACGAGTCTACATTGGTACTTTTTGGGATAAACCGTTGCAATTTGATACGAATAGGAGGCTGTTTGAACTCGAAGAGAACGATCTATTCCAAGACTTGAGATTACTCCCATGCAATGCTGCTCTTCGCAAACTCAATGATCTCATTCGCAGAGCTAGACTTGCCAAGGTAAGCAACTGGTTTAAAGAATCAAAATTCGGATTAATCAATTTTTCCAATCACCACCTGATGTTACCTCATGACCTTGGGATTTCATTCTGAACAATTGTTCCATATGAGATGTTTTTCTTCACCTCTAAAATTCCTTTAAATAGTAAATATTTCACAATGAATTTCATTCCAAGTATGTGTAAAAAGATTTTTTTTTTAATTTTCTTAAAATTACACAAAGTACAAATTCTGCACCCACACATGCATCCCACAAGATTCTCAACATAAAGTGTAAACTATTTATCTCCAATAATTATGATTTATTCTCGATAACCATTTGTATGTGTATGGAATATCTCTCAATGAGTGTAGGAATACTGTTTTGAAATGAAGAGGGAAAAAGTTCAAACCTCTTCTGTTATCAATTGAAACAACTGAAATGCAATCTATTAATGCATCATCATTGGTTCATGGTTGTGAAGAACGAACAAGGTTCAAATAATAAAACGGATTGCACAAAATGCCATTGGAGACTGCATAATCCACTTACTAAAATTACCATCCGTTAAATGTTATTCATGATCTGATCTATAAAAAAGTAAACATGTTCTGTCTTTAGTGTAAGAATAAGGATAGCAGTTTTTTATCGCTGATACGTTTTGTAACATTCCTTATCTAGTGTTTGATCTAATAAATCGCAAAAGTTCATTTTCAAATACATCCCGGCCTATCTCTGATAAATCTACAAATTTCCCGCCAATTCTGAAACATGGTTTGGTTTTTAGGAGGCTAACTATTGAACCTTACCTCCTAAGAACCAAACCCTGTTTCATGGTAAAAAAACAGAATACCTTCGATGAAATTCGGCACCTCCTTTCGAGTGAATTTTTGGTTAAACGACAAACGTTGCATTATTACAAAATCGATATAGAATGAATGACTAGGTAATCTCCCGAAAAAGTGAAACTGTCACATCCACCGGATAGCGCTGTGAGGGTAGGCAGAAGATAAATAATGCAGCTACACGCACAGATTGTGTATTAGATAGCTGTAGTCTTTTATTTGTTATTCAAATTGACAATTTACCTGTGCATGAGGATGCATTGTTACCTGTGCCACCCTCTCGAGTCGAAAGAGAAACATTCTTCTAGAATTGCTGCCTACTTTTGAGAGACCTGAGTTCTCTCTTTCCACGGTTGAATGTCCCGTGAGACAAACTGTCACATTGATACTGTATTAGTCATTCGATTCCTCTCTGGTGATTCATTTTCTTTGCTAACCAATTCAATTATCATATACTCGGTGAGATAATGGGTTTTGGTATCCGAATATAATTTCGCATTTTATCTGAAGCTGTTCTCAAAATGGTAAATTATATTTTTCTGCATAAATTTTTGTTTTGATGGATTAATATCATTTTTTTCATGTTTAAAAATACTGAGTATCCGTTGAAATTTTATTTATAGTCTTTTGACCTTAACTATTGTATTGGTGAATTAATTCATGTTTAATTCTCAACTTATTTAGAATAGAAACAAAAATGTCAAATTTCACTCATCAACATTTTATATTTTAATCAGCCTTTAATGGTTATTGGAAAACGTCTAGAAATTGCTCCTATATCGTCTTGGTTGTTGTTATGTTTTGATGTTTTGTCAGGCAGGAAATTGGTAATAAAAAAGAATTTATTCTTCACTCCTATAGGTCAATCGTCTTTACTATGAAAACCTCTCAATGAAAGTGTAAACAGGGAATGACTCATACTAACCCTTCTAAGCTCCAACTTTGACGCAGCCTTTTCTATTTGTAATAGGTGGTCATATATCCCGAAAGATTAAAAACCTTTTTCATTTCGCCAGGTTCACGCTCATATAATCTCAGCGTTAAAGAGTGAAATGCCTTCTCTAATTGGCAAGGAGACCAAGAAACGCGAGTTAATTGCGCGCCTCCCAAAGATCTACGAACAGATTGCATCAGCACAGAACATTTCACTCGGCGACTTCCCGAAACTCGAGAGAATGCAGGAGAACCTCCAGAGTCAAGACTTTAGCCAATTCCAGACGCTGAACCAGCGCCTCTTAAAGGTTGTCGATGACATGTTATCTAAAGACATTGCCAATCTCATGCAAATGATTCCAAAAGTGCGTTTAAAAAACTAATTTTGTTACATTTTCCCCTTTGAGTTTGTCTGGTTGGTGTTTCTAAGGGGAGCCGATATTGTTACAAAAAGCTTATTTATTGATAAGTGCGTAGAATGAAAAAAAAGTTTAAATCAATATTTTGAAGAAAAGCACAAACACTAAATCTGGTTTGGTTTATAACTACACTTGATTTGCAAAATCAATTGTCTTGCCCAAGAAAACCCTTTCATACGGTATTTTGTTAAAATTTATTTATTTAAAATAATATTCTTTGTTTGAGGCCTTGGAAATCCTTTCGAAGCTACTAATAGCGATCTAATTACAATCATTAGTTGGTTCAAAGAGATTTGATCAAATCTTTGTTATGATACAGCTGTACTTTAAACCGGATCTCGATCATTACTGCTTTGTAAATTAATTAGAAGCGTTCAAGTTCATTTAATTTTTTTGTATAAAATAATTATTGAGAGAAAAAGTTTATCAATTTTACATTAGAACGTAGATTTAGAATTGATTTTTTTTTAAAATTGAAAAAAATTAATTTTGGACCGTTTGATAATCTAATTTGCTTTGTCCTTGTTAATCTCAGAAAGAACTTGCCTCTAAATCTTTTGGCCATCTAGGAACAACTCAGCGGTGAATCAATATATGAACCAATCTCGAAGGGCGGTGCTTTCGACTCCAGTGACACACCTTTCGGCTTCAGTGCTGGCGAGGGTGTCAACCGGGGCAAATACGACTCTGGCTGGGTGGTCGAGAAAGATAGAGAAGATGCTGACAAAGTGAGTCGGATGATTTTTTTGGGGGTAGTGAAGGAGCGTTTCTCATTGGCCAATACTTTTTTCGAATTTCTTTACGACCTACAATTTTAATTTGAAATTAAAGTATTTTCTAATCAGAAATGCACAAAACATGTCGTTGATCCTTTAAATTCGTCTAGCTCATTAGGTCTTCAGACAAGTTTATTTAAAAATATCTTTTGGCATACACATTGAACTGTATACAGAGTGTATGCAATAGCCTAGTGATGTCACATGGTAAATACTTTTTTTAATTTTATAAAAAACATTAATACTCTTTCTCTGTACTTCACATGATCAAGATCATGGAGTCCTCTGGAGTGAATTTTTATTTGAAATTCAACATTTGTACATGTATATTTGCTGCATCTAAGGTTATGTAACGAATTTTTATTATTACACTTGTAGTTTTGATAAAAATTCCTCAATTAGTAGAAAACTTTTCTATAATGAAAAGATAATAAAATCATTTATTCAAAGCATAATAGTGTAAATGAATAATTGCAATTATAATGCCTACTCTTTAACTGGTTCAAATAAACCATTCATTTTCTGTTTTTCTTTAATAACACTAGGGGGCAGGGGGTTAGCGGGAAAGATATTATTATCAGAATTACAATCTCCAACCTCAAGTCGACAGGCTTTAAAATGAACATAAAATACCTTAAGGAGGATGAAATACTTAACGTGATCCGTATGTAGAGAAGAACTATTCATCTAACCTTTATGTATGTGGAGGAACGTTAAGGTTATTTACACTAAAGAGGTGTACATTTGAAAATGTAATAATTATGCCAAAAGTTTACTCTCATTCGAATCGTATAGATGCACTTTAACTAATTAACAAGGTTTTAAATCATCCTCTATAAGGACTGTGATATCAAGACTTGTTAAGAACCTCATGAGAATCTCGTTAATACTACAAGGGTCTATGAAATCTCTAATATTAACACCATGTGTGGATTATTTTGGTAGAGCACAATCCATGTTAATCTTGAGTGTTTATTATATTCAAGAGAGAGAGATGTATAATTATGTCTGAACTATTTCCATCAGCCATAAAAAAACCTCTCTCAGTCCACCTCGTCTAGAAATATATATCTACGTCGTTAATTCATGTTTAGAAGTGATTTATTGAAAAGAGAAAATAAAACGACGTTTTATTGTCGGCATTGCTTGAGTTGAGATTTTGTCAATTTAAATTTCTTTCTCTACAATCTGGCTGGGGGGGGGTTGATTTTAGCTAATTAAATTCATTTTGCTGTATAAAACAAACTTTAATTGGCCAGTGCAAATATTCTTTGCAAATCTTCATTCCTTGGAGGGCCATCTTTCTTCTTAAAAATGAATTAACAAACATTTTATGGAAAGTGCAAATGCATCTTTCTACTTGTTGAAATTAACTTAGGTGTGTGTGCATGAAAACGTTGAAATAAAATCAACGATAGCATCGAATAAATACTTTTAGGCTCCGTTAGGTTCAAGCGAGAAGCAGAACAAAATCATAAAATTATCAATTAAACTTTTGACAAGATATTTGTCTTCATCTCTACTTATTTTTCTGTACCCTTCAACTAATATGTACACTTTTAAAGGATTTTATTTTGGCATTGACGTTGTGGCAGTTGAGAAAATTCTGTACTAATTTAAGACCTGGTGATTTATTCAATGCCGACTTCGGTTATCCATAGTTTTCAATGGTCTATTGAAATAAATAACTGCACAGGCAGATGGCATGACATTATAAAATCCTTGTATTATAGCTTTTCACAACGCTAAGTCCTCTGAATGGTAAGATTAGCGGGAATAGCGCTCGAGATCACATGATCAAATCCCGTCTTCCGAATGCCGCCCTAAGGAAGATTTGGATGTTGTCCGATGTCGATCAGGACGGCTGTTTAGATGAGGACGAATTCGCTCTGACATGTTACTTGATCAAGTTGAAGTTGAGTGGGGAAGAGTTGCCCAGCCAATTACCGCCACACTTGATACCGCCATCAAAGCGTCAATCATCGAATGGTAATGAAGGTGAATACGAGGTTACTAACGGCACGGCCCTGTATTAGATCCCATACTTATCACTTTGAGTTTAAGCAAGCCCCAAATTTCCCCATTTTGCAAAAAGAATATAGATTTGCTTGTGTAATTTACTTGTATGCAAATTTCTTATTCCTATCCTGTACAATGTACTCTGTCATTGAGTCATAAGTTACATCATCAGTGTTTTCTTGATTTCCTTTTTTTGTATCACTTTTTCCATTTATATTTTATTTATTTATTGCTTGATTTATATTCATCTAATCCCTCTCATAAATTATATAAGCAGGCATTCTTATTGCTTGAATCACCTCAAAGAGCGAAATATATATACATTTTCTACATTACCAACGGAATGCCATGTAGTATGTGGAAAAATACCAAAGTACTCTCTTATTACAATCTTCCAGGCCATTACGATGCAAACCACGAAGATATCTATTATATTGACTGTTGATCTCCATTCTTTCCTCCGAGCGGTACATCTCATTTAATAATTTACACACTGAATGATGAAATTTGTTTTAATTTATTTTTTATTTGTCTCTTGAAAGAAATTGAAAAAAAAAAAATTCATTGAAAAAAAACACTCGAAATTGTTGTTGATTTTTATCATTTATATTTTTTAAATGAAGGAAGAACATGTACTTGATATGAAAAAATAAGAGGGAATTATTCTAGAACCTTCGATTGCACCGCACAATCATGATGAAGTAAATTGAAGATAATGAACGTAAATATATTTATTAAATTAATCACTTTTGTGACTCTTCTCTTCTAAAGGAGGCCAGATTGAGTGCTTGAAGAGGTTTCATTGCCAAATTTATGCAAAGAATTCTCAAATTATGAACAGAGAATGACTCATAGAGTTATTTCTAACCATTCTAAGCTCCAAATTTGAGCCTTTTCTGTTTTCTTCTTAATTTAAAAAAAAAATAGAATTTGCACATAGCTACATTAAATAGAAGGAGGGTACAAGAAGTATTTAAAATGGTCCATTTAAGATGGATGGTAGAAAAAATGTTCAAATCCTCACAAAGCGAGAGGTTATACAATCTATCCAATTGTCGAAGTTAACGGGATACACGATATATACGAGATTCCTCGTGTCATAATTAGGGCGCTCAGAAAATATGCTTGATTTTGAGCATATATGCTAGAAAAAATTTCATTTTGGAAATAATATTATTTTTTTACCAGAAATATGCTTAAATAATAATCTTAATCGCGTCATACAAATTAAAATGAGAAGCCTCTTCAATAAAATAATAAAAAATAATTTATTTTGATTAAAATTTATCTTACTCTAACTGTTCGTATGAAAAGTGTATTTTAATTCATAAAAATAAATTAGTACACTTTTCTTGCTAATTAGTATTTTAAAACCTCTGAAATGCTTCATTTATCTCAACATTCTCTTCTTCATCTGATGATGTAAGATCTAAACCATCTTCCGAATAAATAACAGATTCTTCATCACTGGAGAATTGTAGAAAACTATCATTACAGTGTACCTCGTCTATAAAATCCATTTTTGATAATGAAGAAAGATGAATTTTTTGACGCTTATATAGTAGAGGTAATTAGTAATTAACAATTACAATACGTTGCTTTTAGAAGTTTTTGGCGACAAGACGTTTCGAGGGTGGGGCGATCATCCTCTTCTTCAGTTGTCTGAGTTTGAAAAATCGTCAAGATAAATTTGGGAAACCAAATCCCCTCCTTTTCACTACAT
>KL567165.1:26518-39683 GCA_000715275.1 Gyrodactylus salaris
AAAAATAAAGGTATATCTACCGTTAGAACGTTTCTTAACCATTCGACGTTTATTCATGCCAAGAAATATTATCTTGTCACAAAGATTGAATTTAAATAATCATTTTTCTAATTGCATAACTAAAGATTCAGTCGTTCAAAAATCTATATGTTTACATTTTCAACTTTGAGAACTTCCTAAACCAAACATCTTGAAACTCTAATTTCTTCCAACATTATAAGTAGGGCTTCCAGAAAAGTGGAAAATATTTTCGAAAAGATGCAAAATATAATTGAAAGAGTGAATTTGCATTTTTAAGTGACGGGAATTAGTTTTTTTGGGAGAAGAACTCATTTGATAAGCTATTGAGCGAATAAAAAAAGTGCATCTGGTAGCCCTAATTATAAGAGTATATTTAAGGGTATATTTCAACATTTTATGGGTATATTATAGACAGATGTTGTTGAGACAGTAAGTGACTTTAGAAAAGCTTCTCTCAATAGCATCTGAAGTAGGTTGACAGTTTAATAGTAAAGAACGCTCTTCTGGACTAATTTTTTCATCCATGTTGTATCCCTTTCTTCGATCCACTTGGAGATATCTGAACCATCAGATGTGAATTTCTTTGTCTTTTCGAGTTGAAGTATTTAGTTATTTTCGACACTTGAGAAAATTCTCTATGGCTCATTTACTGGGAGCAGACCAATGAGAAAAGACCGAAACTCAATCAGGAGTCAAGTTCTGATGAGAATAAAGTTAACAGAATTTACTCGAAGAAAATTTTCTTTAGATATTGAGACTTATTCTATTCGTTATCTATTTAAAGAGTTGCCATGAGAATGAGTTGCAAAAATTTAAATTTTGCGAAACCTGTGTTCTTTTGAATACAATTTGACTAGTTAATTTTAATTCTACTTCAAGAGTAGAAAATATATAAAAAGTAATGAATCAAACTCACTATTCACACTGGTGATAGGCGAATTTTGTTTCATTGATATTCTTTAATTTTAAAACGATTGTACACGCGCCGATATTCGCCGCACGACCCAGGGTCAATTCGAATAGAGAGTGATAGCCATGTCCAATTTTTCTGATAAACGGATACTGAAAGAAGAAAAGAGTTTATAACATTTAATTCACTACGTTCGAAAGTACCACTCAGTATGCAGCAAAATGTTGATCTCAATCGAACACATTTTGTAATGGGACTCTAAAAAATAATAATTCTCATCAAACGTAGCACTGGATCAATAAAACTTGATCCCTAAATTAATGATAGCCAGTCTACTGGATTTAGGGCACTGAATAAAATGAGGTCGTATAACAAATATGCTCAATATTAACCAAATCTTATGTATTTCAAGTTTTGATTAATTCAAAAAAGTTCCGCCTATTTTTTATATTTTAGATTTAAATAAACTCATTTATAGCTGCAGTTCTTGATCACAACTTGAGAGATCATAAGAAACCAAGAGTATTGCAATAGACATCCTACAGGTCATAGATATATTCGTCTGCTTAGAGAAATACGGATAAGTTCTTTCTTCTTCTTAGATCTCTGCGAAATATTTCTAAATCCATCCAATGTCTGACTATAAATATTTATTCTAATTTGTCTATTTTGGTTGTTGGAAGATGGGTGGGGCTTCTACTGTATTTTTTTTAATTTTGTCATAATATTAACAATATGATAGCTTGAAAGTCTAAATCATATTGGCTGGTTCAAATGAGTCTTTCACCTTGGAGCTTGATTCGGTATAAAAGGGTCAATAACACGATTTGAGAGGGTTCATCAAAAGTTTTTTTTACATGGCTTTGACCTTGAATCTTTTCGCTCACAAAGTGGCCATTGATAATTCATGTCCTAACATCTCCATGGATGCCACGAGTACAGCATTTTTATAGAAAAGAAAAATTCACATTTGTCAATAATTATTGATTATTATCGTGTTATGAAAAGACTTGAGAATTTCAGAAGGCATTTGAGATAGTCCTCCGATATAAAATGGTTTAGATGGAAAGATTATTTTATTAGCCTTCAATTGTCAGTGAAAATCCTTTCTTGAGGTTATCAAGAACCGGCAGAATACTTCAAGCTAAAATTATATTCAGACTGTGGATACTCTAGTCGTTCCATTGAAGACGGGAAGTTGGAATAACCTTCAAAGTAAATTATTGAAAGATTTAAAAGAAAATCATCTTCAAATTTCGAATAAAACATTCTTACTTCTGTAATATAGATTGGATTTTAACTTTTCTTCACTGAACTGGGAATATTTAAGTCTGATACAGTTTGCTATTTCGTCTACATTGGGATTACATAATTGACATCTGGTCAGAAGGAAATGTTTCTAGAGTTGGAGCTATTTTGATTGTTCAAATTCCTGAGACAAATCGGGCAACATCAAAAGATAAAAGTCGACTGGTTATTATTGGGGGACTATTTGTATGATAAAAAGTCCAAGGTTCTCTCTTGAAAATTCATTTCTCTCGAAAAAGTCTCAGATAAAGCAATCAAGACTGGATTCAAGATTTTTTAATATGCAATTTAAATAAAATGCAAACATTTACACAAGCGTTTATTTGGATAAAAATCCTAAATAAATATGTAAAAATATTCTTTAGACACATGATAAAAGAGTGCCTGCTCTTTAAGAAACTCAAATAAATATAAAATATGCGGTATACAGAAGGAGGGTCCAAGGCTGAGTACTTCTTTGTCCGTCTGGTCCAAGGGTAGATTCGTATAAAATATGCTTTTGGATTTCTCTAATTGAGGAAAAATCTGACGAACTCGATATATTTTGTAGGAGTTATCTAATGACCGAAATGATTCATCGCAAGATTAAATTAAACAAATCCAAGGCTAATCTAAAGGCTCTCACTTGAACTTGGAATATCTGCTCTGTAGGATTTCCTTTAAAAAAAATAATTCCGTTCTTCTGAAGACCAAAGTATAGAGGTTTTGTGTTATTATTGTTTGTGATCGATTTTTTCTTATCCTTCCTATCCAGATCCTTGGCCTTGATCGAGTTATAGAGGTCGTCAAAGTTGTCTAACGAGGCGGTATCGGGACTCTCAGAGTTGAACTTGAACTTCTCCACTGGCCAGGCGAATTCGAGAATGGGATAATTCCTAACCTTCTGGTTGTGATGGATTATTCTATTGAACACGTTGAGCCATTTTGTGGCGTCCGCGGGAGTGGGAAATCGGAATATCAGCCCTGCGTGGTCAGTTAGCCAGATTCCGAGGACGCTGCGATTTGGGAGGACCTCCAGTGGAATATTTGGGTTCCCGGAATTGGGTAGCATTTCAATCGCCTGAGTAATTTTCTCTGAGTGGGTTGTCTGCAGAAAGATTAAGGTTAATTTAATTAAAGCACATTTTGGGAAAATTAATAGGCAGAAAGAGAAAGAAATCTATTTAGAAATGTTGGCGATAAGCTTCCAATCAAATATCAAAGAAAAACGTTTCCAATCTCAAGGAGCTTCTTCAGAAGGCCCTACTAACGCAAGCATTCAAGAAAATGATGAAAATTTAAAAAATATGTAATTTTTAATCAAAATTTAAAAAATGACATATTTTAACCTTTTTTCAAAAAATTGTTTTTTGTAAGATTTCGTGCCTTTCTAGGTTGCTCTACTTATGATGTATACTCTAGCAATAAGTCTCAAAAAAATAACTCCAAATCTCTTATTTGTCTAGGATATTTTAAGGAATCAAATTCTGAATAAAAACCTTTTGAAACGTTTCTGAAACTAACTTGTGACGCATCTGTTTCATGTGGCTTTTGCTTGGTGCGGAGGAACCTTTTGAAAATCGAATCGGACTTTGACGTCTTGAAGCCTCTGGAAAGATTCTGTACATGAAGGAGTTTATCAAGGGAGACTCGTGTCTTCACTTCCTTCTCATACAAGCTGGCATTCTCTATTGTCATTGCTTTGAAACTCTAAATTGTGGGGTTTTATCAGCTAGAGTTAAACACTTGACAATTTTTTATAGTTGGGATTCAGATCTTGATGACAGAAAGACAATCATCTCTGACTGGATCGATAACGAACCCAGATCTGATAGTCATTCAAGGTATTTTGCGTTGCTCTAATTATTATTTTAAAATGTACAAAGATTTGAATTTGGCGCCACGTGTCAGCACATTGAAATAAGATGAGTAAATGGCCGAGACTTAGTGAGACAAAAAAATCTATATACTGTATTCGCAAGAGAATTGATGTCTTACTTAAAAGGCAAAGATTTTACTTTAATCTATTTTTACATTCTACAGTATCTTTTACCTCGTCACACTTCGCTGCGATCGTTTTTCACTAATAAAGTGCGGAACGTTGATTTTAGAAGGTTTTTTTTAATAGATGAAGAATTTTGATTAAATTTGGCAAAAATCGAATTCACAAGATTTCTTCTAAAAGGAGAGGAAACCTAGAACCTAAAAGCCAATCAAATTTGAGACAAAGATTGATATTCTTCTTGTTTGACATCTAGAGTAGTACTGTGACATTTAGGAATTTCTCCTAATCCAAAGTTTGTGACATCTAAATTTCTTTCAAAATAGTAGTTCCATAGATGAAATATGATTCGGCTATGAAACTCAATTCAAAATTTTTAAATGCCAACCTTCGTAAACTGGAATCCGTCTCTTCGAAGAGAGAACCAACCGATTCTACTCAAATAACCAACCCATAGAAGAGTAATACCTCTTAAACGTCTAATAGGAATTAAAAGACCTTGAACTCTATGGAAAATTATAAAGACCCCCGAAAAGTGGGTTCTTTAGAAAATTATCAAGGATTTCCTGATCACATTTTCTTCAATATTCTAAAATTATGCCAAACAGCAGTAGAATAGTTTTCACTGCATTCTATACGTGGATTATTTATACACATGCACACGTGTTTCAAAGATTCTGATTTTTTTCTTCTAAGATCAAATCGTGACCCTTTAAAGGAGGTTCTGTGGGAAAAGTTTCAAATTTAATGAAAATTCTTCAAATCTATTCAAAAAGCTGTGTTTATTTTGGAAATAAGTCTCGATCATGCAACAACAATGATTTATTTTTTTCAGAACATGGGGCTTCGTTCACTTTGAGCAGGAAGGATAAACTTTTAATTCATAGGAAGTCTACTCAACAGAATTATAACGAATCCGGAATAATATCTGGAGACGACGCGTATATTTCGGACATACTAAACAGTCCGATACATGTCAAATATATGTATATAGGGTTTACAAAAAGTTAATATGATCTCATTGGTTAAACCATAATTGGAGTTGACATTGTTGGATTAATTATCAAGTGTAAAATTGGGGAGGTGTGAGTGTGGCATGCAATTATCTGCGTTTTTCTTTTGTTTCGTGTCTACACTGACGAAGTACTTCGTCATTGCACTGAAATTCAGAGTCATATTCTCTAAACTAATGTCTGATGTTGTAAAATTGAAGTTGATTAAAATATCTCTCTAACCAGGTAAGGAAAAAAAATGAATTGTTATACATTTTAATATGAAAGGATTTTTGTAGAGATTCACCAAAAGGTTCATTTTCTCTTCAAATAAACGAGCCGTTCTACTTCCAGTTGAAAGATTTATATTTAAGGAAAACCTTGCCAAAGTTTGAGTCGAAAATTCGTCTTATTTCACTGCATATCCAAGGTAGAACATAATTTTAAAAGAACTCTACCAGATCAAAAGTTGACTCTTGCTTCAACAAAGATCACATGAGGGGTTATAATTGAGGAGGAGGGTTTGAAACTATCTACCAAGTGAATTCGTTTCGAGGAGGGAGGTTACCGGAAACGAACCAACGCCATAAGAGAAATCATGGAGAAAAATCCTCTACGCCATAAACTTTCTAACAAAAACCAAAAAATTAAGTTTCCATAGAAAATACTCAATAGCATTTATACAGGTCAGAAAAATGGCAAATTTATTTGTTGTTAGGGTTATTATCATTTTCAATAGGAGGTAGTGGAATAATTATCACATACCATAGGACACATGGTTTTCTTAGAAAAAGCATTAATTCTGCTGATACTTCTTATAGAATGTTATAGGATACACCAATACATCTTATCAAGCAATGAATAATCCTTTAAGAATATTTCTCTTGAATTAACTTGAGCTGATTCAACTTTTACAATGTCACAAGAATCGAACAAAGTACCGTACTGTGTCTTTAAGCCCTCTACCTTGAAGTATGTCATGACATATTCCTCGATACTAGATCCAAGCAGCAGAAATCACATGAGAGCAAGGAAAACCATTGTGCTTTGGGAAATCACATGAACATCCACGGGAAAATAAATCCACTTTCTTGAAGATACAATTTGAACGGTCTTTGTATCCAGCTGAATGAACGTCAAGATATTTTCCCTCTTGAATGCTTTATTCTCACAGATATGGAAAAAATTGCTAATGCTCTAAAAAAATCCTAAACCCCTAGAGTTAATCCTTAGAGTAATGTTGTTTCCTATGGCATTTGATAATTATTCCAATACCCCCTATTGAAAATGATAATAACCCTTATTTTTTTAGGAAAAATCAATTTCTAACTATAAAAGAAAACATTTTATTTAGAGAGAAGTATAGCCTTAATAATTATCAATTTAGTGCCTGGATAAAGACTAAATAAAAGATTTAGAAGCAAATAAGGATTTTTGACTTCTCTCACAAAAAATGTTGTGTTAATCAGATATTTATTCAATCTGCAGGTGGCCGAGTTTAAAAAAAGAAAAAAGCATAATGAAGGAAAAGTGTTCCGCAACTCTAAATACATATTTTGCAAAATAAGTTTGAGAAATCATATTGATTTATGAGTATATTTTCCGAAATAGATTTTAAGTTGAATATGCATGTTTTTCATATAAATATGAATATCTTATTGAAATGGGCCGAACAAGATGAAAATATTCATAGGCTTATTTTGTCAAATTTTTATAATTCAATCATTTTCAAAGGTCTTTAATAAGACCCTCTTGAGTTTCATTGGCCATAGGAATGATTTTATTTGCTTGGTTTCTCAAAGATTTCTCAAAAGGTATCCTGAAATATATTCTGTCAATCATGTTTAAAAAATATTATTTTTGCCCTGCTTCAACAGGTGAATTCGAAAGGAGTTTCTCTAGAGTCTAGACTTAACAATAGGTCAAAAGAGAATACATTTTATCATCAAAAATTGCAATATTACTCAATAATATTGAATTAAAATGATTAATTTAGTAATCAATTCAATTGTTGGCTTGGTATTATTTAAGTCAATTAAAGACCGTTTGAAAACTGAATAAACGACCAGCTAGTCTTTGGAGTGATTTGTAAACTATTCACGTTATTTTTAAACAAGTATTGAAGTAGGCAAAAGTGAATTCGATTCCAAGGACTCACAGAATTCTCATTGAAGATTTCATCGAAGCAATCATCAAAAGTGTCAACTTTGTTAAAGATGTCTTTTGCCTTGTCAGAAGAAGTGAAGACCTCGAGGTAAAATCCCTTTTGAATGAGATCAAAATTCACAGTTAAATATACATTCTTGTTCTTCTAAAATTGGAAAAATGGGAAATTAGAGTTTCTAAACCACCAACAAAGTTTAACTAACATTTAATTTGCATGCATATCCATGAATAAGTGCAATCTTTTTCTGTTCCATTGGGAAAATGTATCAGAAATTCATTGATCATTCAACTTGATGATTACTTCAAACAAGTCTTGAGCTTGAATAATTTTAAATTTTGGCTTTAAATCGTTGTACAATACAAATTTTTAGCTCATTAATTGTCGCGTGTTTTCATGCCCTAACATTACAAGTTGATCATAAAATGCGAAGAAACAACAGAGGTATTTACAAGAGTTTTAATCATTATTCATTCTAGCTCCCATTCCTAATGGAAATCTGATCTCGCTGAGCAGTAAAAAGTTTTCTTCTACACAACATGAATTTCACAGCAAAAAACAAAAGATTGAAATCGAAAGTGAGTAATACGAAAGAGATTACTTTAAAAGTCGTTCATCGTCTCTTGCAAAGTCATAAACCGTTAGACTGTCTCACAAGCAATTTTTTTAATGAACGTTAACCGCTGAAGAAAATGTGCACGATTCTTAAAGTATCCTGAGTATTTCCTCCTAATCAGTCTTACAATATATATATCTTTTCAATGTCTAGTTGATGGTTCGACAATTCTCAATAAAATCGAAAGCGCTCTATCTGATTGTGATTTCAGTACACTCGACGCCCTAATAATATCATCGTTGAACACTCTGAAGAAGAATATCGCCCTTGGTAGCTCCTACTCTCGACCCTCGCAATCAAATGGACTGCGGCAATTGAACCCGCAAATATCCATTGCACTAATCAACATTTCAAAGTCCAGTCCGCAAATATTCGCGAGAACTCAGATCATCGAGTCAATTATTGAACTGCTCCTCTCCCCACACAGGGACATCAAGATTAGCCTTCCTGGGCCGGCCGTGTTGTCAATCACCTCAAGAGTACGACCCTTCTTCGTACTGTTGATAAACATCCTCTTCAACGCCCTATCCAGCCAATTAAAGTGGCCTTCAAAGCTTATCAAGGTCTATATAGAAGACAGCGTCGGCGATCGGGTTTGGGTAGATCAGCCGGAGTGCGCTCTGTTCATTAGGAATATGGAAGTTTCCCTGGCAAATGCAATTGGCGAGCCCAGAGGCTTGTTGACCATTCTTAACCTTATACCCACTTCGGTATTGACCCAGAATCAAGGTGTCTCCATTGACCCGTGAGTTGTATTTCGTGCTAAATTATAAAATTCGCATAACACTTAATAAATGATCAGTAAAAAAGCTGAATAATTTGATAAAAATAAATTATTTCATTTTTTAATATGACACTAATCATTATCAGGCACATGAATATTTTAAAAGGATGACATACAAGGTATAATTTTTGATTCATAAGTCTCAGACCTGTACTACAGGTCCTTTAGTGTTTACTAAACACTGTTTAGCCTCATATAAAAAAAATTGTCATAAAATAGATTTCTGAATCTTAAATTTTGAACGTTTTGTTTCTTTCTGAATAATAATCAGTGATCATTAACCATTTCAGAGTCCAATTAGAACTTCTGACCAAGCTGGGTCTCATCGCTGACGCAGAAAAGATGCCAAGCCAGCCTTTGGGCGTTGGTAAATCTGAAAACTGTCTTGTTGAAATAACAAAAGTCATTCAAAGCTCCATCGTTCAAGCGGAGAGTCAAGTGAATAACCTCTTATTCACCAATAAGTTCCTCGAGAACGTGCGACCCAGGTTCAGTTCCTCACAGAATTCCTCGAATTTAATTTTGGAGACAAACTTCAAGGAGCTACTCCGTCGCCGCGAGGCCTCCAACATCAACATTAGCGGCCTCGGGTCTGGCCAATCACACAGTAACTCCTTCCTCCCTGGCCAACAGTCCAGTCGGGAGGTGATAAAGACCGAGAACACCTGCGCCATTCAAGGCCTCAAGTCGCTGATTAAAACGTCCGGAATTCTCATTAATTATCCCGTTGTTAGAGGCTTGGTCTCCATCAATCTTGAATCGTGGCTGTGTGTGAGTGACTTATTTTTAGAAGACATGAAATGTTTCAAGACTTTGTTACGAAACATGGTTTCTTTTCTCAGAAATTATATACCCAAAATATTTTCAAACATTCAACACTTAGAATACAAAAGTTCAAATTCCTTGTGTCGGTCTGCTATTCCTGCTTATTGGCAACATGGCCAACGTTAATCAGAGTCCCTGCGACCTAGAGGCCCTCGTCAACATTATTTCAATTCGATTCAAACTTCTCAAGGCGAATCTTCAGGTAATTTGAATCACCTCTCTCTTTTAGCGGGGAAAGTGCATTTTTTGTTCAACTTGTCTCATCCACCAACCCAATAGCTGAGAATAGACTGTATCATTTGTAATGTTTTAGCGATCATATTTGGAGGCAATCACTCGGTTTGCAATGATCTCACAAGAGAACCTCGAAATCCTCGTGAGAATCTCAATGGCCATCATAATGACTCTGACGTATAATTCTGTAACAAATACCAAACGTGAGTACACAACCATCTCCAAGAGCAGTGCGCCCAAATTACTAGAAAATTTCATACCTATAGACTCTATACTCTCTACACTGTAGAGTCTGGTATAAAATACCTTTTTTTAACGAATCTCATTGGCTGTTTTAGTTTTTTAATCTAACGATGGCTGCCCCGCTTATTTTGTTTTTTTTAAAGATGGCACAAATCTACAAAACTTTCCCAACATCATGGCCCTAGTGATCGATCAAATCCGCTCTGGCAACACCGGCTCCACAGCCTGCCCGGACATTGTCGCCGACTCTTGGCTGGAGAAATGGCTCGAGATAGCCAACAACCTCTCCAAGGGCACAACTGGTGACTCGAATCTTAACTACGAGAACCTCTCTAGCGTCCTATCCATCACCGGGGCACCGTACATTCTCATGGTCCTCTACACAAAGTTCCGTCAGGAATTTGTCACCGCCCTGGGCCATTTCACGCACTCCATGGTCCTCACCGAGGCAATACACACCGCCATGAAGTACACAAAGCAGACGGTCAACCAGGCCGGAATCCTTCCCAAACAGACCCTAGTGGTTGCCAATATCCGCTGTGAAGCTCTGAACCTATCGGCGAGAAGCATTAACGTCTTCTCGCGGTATATTAACCAATTCGCTTGGGCTGTCATGCTGCAGAACAGTCAACATTTGGACGAACATTCCCTCCTGCTTCCCATGAGTATTATGAAGGCTTTCATCAACGAGTTGAGTCATTTCAATGTACAAGGGATCGGCCAATTTCCTTCGCAAGAGTTGGCCATAGCTCTACTGCAGGATAAGGGCGTGGAGATAAAATATTATGGGTCAGTTTTCTCCTCTAACGAACATCGTACTGAGAAACATGCCGGGCGAAACTCTTTAGTAGAATACTAATTTTACCATGATTTCCCTTCTAGAGCCTTTCAGGCTAGCGACGAGGGCTCAGGGTCGGATTCGAATCAGCAAAAGGCATGCCTTGAAAATCTCATCAAGCAGATCAAAACCATCGCTTCGTCCAACGTACAACTGAATCAGGCTCTTAGCGAGAAGTCGACTCTGTCGTCCGAGCGGGCAATATTGATATTCCAAATGTATGTCATACATCTCACCCAGTCGCTGATCTACCTCCAGATGATGTCGGCGACAAAGATTCTGAATCAGGATCCAAGTCAGAGAATTGATAAGAATTGTGAGCAACTAAGCATTTTACGGAAAAAGTGATTCATCACAGCTCGATCTAAAACAGAATTATTTTTTCTACACATAAGTAGTTCTTAACTTGAAGATAATTAAGATTATTTATTGAAGTTTTATTATCGAATTCGTATTCAGAATCCTCTATTTTTTAACCTGTAAGATCCAGATAATTTTTTTTCAAAAATCGTATACATAGTGTTGGCAGAAAACTCTTGGGACTTTCAATCAAGAGTCTTGATTCAAGACAAGTGAAGTAAGCTTCTAAATATATCCCATGAAACAAGCCTCGATTTTTTTGCTTTGTGTATTAAAAAGGGGGCCAGATATTTTTGTGTCTCAAATATTTCATTTTTGGTGTCACTTTATTTCTACCTCTTGTAAATTTTAAGGATAAATTTTTAAAGTCATGTGGTATCTTTGGATGACGAGATTTTTGGTCAATATCTTGATATATTGAATATGAGAATTTTATTTAATACAATTTTCATAATTTTATCATTGATTTAATATGTTGGCATAGTTAATAATAAATCATCATACTACTCAAATATAATATGATCAGAAATGTTTAAACCACCGAAATGTGCGTACCTCCCGTGGTGAGGGTGGGACTGTACTAGGTTTATTTTATGCTCAATTTCGATTAAGAAAAATATTATATTTTCACCATAAACATGACGCCTGATTCCCAATTTCCTCTTCCACTCAGTCTTGTTCTCCTCAAACCAAGCGCGTGCGCATACAGTCTGCGCCAAGCAGATCCGACAGTCCTTCATCCGCTGGATACGCAACAAACTGCCCTTTCTCATTTCCAACTTTGCCTACAATCGAATCCGTGAAATGTCCAAGGCCCAGAACATTGACAGCATCGAGGTGAATTTGTGCTGTCAGGCCATCGTGAATCACCTCCTCCCGGGGCACTTGCTGCGTCAGATCTTGTTCATAGAGGCCACCACCCCGTTGTCATGGAAGATGTCCTCTAAGAAGCGCAGTACTGTTATAAATCTCCCGAATCCGGATCATTACTCGCTGGAGAGCTGCTCACTCATACAGAATGACATTTTATTCTCAAAGATTTCACCCCTGGCTAATTTCAATCATTCGTACGTTGATAATTCGTACCTTAATTCGATAACAGATGACTTTCCAGAAAACTCACGATTTCTTTCGCGCGAAACACTACTTTGAGTTTGTTTATCTGACTATAAATATTTTCATAAGCGTATTTGAAGAATTTTTGTTTCTAAAAAGAAGTGTTAACCATAGATAATTAACCGTTGAAATTTCCGTAGATATTAATCAGGAAGGGGAACCATAATTATTTTTTTCGTCCAAAGTTTTAATTAATTGAGTTTTATTGACCAATTAAACCATGAAATCACACTATAATTACTATAAGTACTCATTTCTGTCCTAAAAACTAAGCTTGGTTGATTCTGAGAGTTCTGATGATATAATTTCAAGCCTATCCTCACACTCGGATTTGTCATCTCTTTTCCAAGGATAAAATACTTGAATGGAAGCTAGAACCTTTGAATAATAAGAAGAACTGAGGCTCAAAATACTTTGAAAACAAGACCCGGCCAATGCTTGTTCCCGGATATGCTTAGACGCGAAATGATACAGCGCACAAATGAATATGGCAGATCTATCAAGAATGATGGCTGGAAAGAAGATTTTGCTAGATTTCTTGGAAATCTCATTTTAGCTGGTATATACAAATCTAACAACGAGCCAATTACTGGACTATGGAGTTTGAATTATGGTCCTAAGGCTTTCAGAGACGTAATGCCTAGAACAAGATTCCTGGACATAAATAGATTTCTTCGGTTAGATGATAGATGTACAAGAGTAAATAGAAGATCGACAGATAAGTTCGCCCCAGTCTGTGATATTAGGGAACGATGGGTAACAGATCTCAGTTT
>JJOG01005864.1:0-13364 GCA_000715275.1 Gyrodactylus salaris
TTTGTAAAAAAGAGGAAAATTTTCATAAAAGAATCATTTTTGAAAGCTTTTGGAAAATAGGCAACAATGAGACTTTTAATGAAAAATGTTGGATCGATAGCCATTGAGAGTCAATGGTTTCACTTATTCACAAAATTAAATAAATTCATCAAAAATGTTTTTCATTGGTCAATAAAGGAAAATGATTTTAGTTTTGAGTGAGGAGAGAGTTGAAAATGTTGACTAATTATAGAGAGCCAATCAGAGAGTAGTCTGGCCTATATATAAATGAGACTGGGTAGAGTTGGTTTTATGTGTGCGGATTAATATGCGGTGACGAAGGGAGGACCTATACCCCTACAACCTTTATCAATTTTCAAAGATAACTGAAGAAGAGGATGATCAACCCATCCTCGAAACGTCTTGTCGCCAATCCCCATTGCTCTTAGTTATTTTATTCAATTCTAAAGTTAACTCTTCATTTTTTCCTGGAAAAAAACGTAAAATTGTATTTCTATAACTTTAAAATGCTCAGTAATTATTGATCGAACCACAACTTGAGCTATTAGTCCGAAAATTGCATTTTCTAATAAGTAAACAAGTCTCAACCCAAAAGCGGATTTGAGACCGGATATACTGATAACAAAAATTTGTAACTTAGAGCCAAATTTCAAAAAAAAATCCTTATGAAGCTATGTTCGTTCAAAAGTAGTTTTAAAATATTCTTGTGAAAAATTCAAATATAGATTACCTCATTCAATCTCGAGATTCTCAACTAGATTAGAGCATTTCTAGTTCATATTAAGAGAGAAACTTTTCTATTTCTTACCTTGGAATAAGGCAATTCAGCAGTTCTAATCTTTTCGGTACACTGATCAATGAGTGATTCCCTTGAGAGCTGATTAAAAGGTCCAAAGTAGTTGAGAAAAGAACTGGCGATGAATACATCTCCGATAAGAAGTTTTATTTTCTCTTGATACTCTAGACTGCTCTGAATCCAGCGGTTCTTTTCCCCTTCCAGACCATTGATAAGGGCTGTGGCGTTGTTCATTTTACGCCGGCAGGAATCAGCATCTTGTATGAGTTCGTTCTTTCCATCTAAGGCTAGCTCGTATTCCTCTTGGACGATATCAAGTTCTTTCTGTTTGTCAGCTAGTTCTGACTCAGCCATCGCTAGTTCTGCGTTCGCCTTGGCCAACAAGACCTCTTGTATTGCAAGGTTTGACTAGGAGAGTAAAGATAATTTTGAAGTAGTCCGTAAGTTGATTTCAATAAAGTGGCTTCTAACAGGCTTATAAGAAATCTCTTACTTTGAGTGGAAGAACCTCCTTGTTAACATCATAAAAGGCGACCATGGCCTTTGTCCAGCTGAAGAGTCCCGCAACGTCTCCGCAAACCCTCTTCGCATTCTCAAAGGAGAAGTCCTCCATTTGAAAGTAGGGTTCAATGAGATCGATAATTTCATCATTTATCACGTCCTTTGGGAAGTTTAAGAGACCAGCAAGGAAACTCTGGTTGCCCATCAATTTCAAGGACTCACCCCAACTTGGCTTTAGACAAGGCCTCTCAGGGTCGAGGGTTACGGAATCTAGTCGTCGCCGGAACAGGATCAGGACACAGTCCATGATTCTCATTATCAAGTGGGGTGGACGACCCAGTTTTCGGACTGTAGGAGAGAGTTTAAGCATAATTGAGACCACTTTTATTATATTTAAGAAAAAAATTTCTTTTAGTCATTTCAGAAAGTCTTTCTAAACTCAAATATATATATTAGAACCTAAGCAAAAGTTTCATTCTAAGGTACAAGAGAGATTGCAAACCTTGGATAAATAATAGGATTATTATCAAAATCAAGTGTAGGGGTAGACACATAGTTATTATAAGTTATAATTTATAACCTATAGGACAGTCCAGTTGAAATTTTTATGAATAAGTGGAGTTTTAATTTTTAACCTTTCCCCGAAAATCTTCTAACCATTAGAATTTTTGCCTATAATAATAATTTCACAATTTATGCAAGAATTAATCGTGTGTTCTCTACACATATTCTGTGGGAATTTTCTACATTAAGTTATTTTGTCTTTTATATGATAAGGAGATTTTCGGTAAATATTGTAATGTAAAAGTTGCCTTCACTCGACATGATGAATGATGTAATGACAAAAAAATCAGTTAAAAGAGGCCTGACATCTTCTCTAAGTCGTAGACTGAAACGAATAGTCTCCCCAGAGGTTCACGACGAGGAACTGGAAAAAACTGATAGAGATCTTCATCTACAATGGTTACCCGCGAAAGTTCATCGAATCAACATAGGCCAAATGTGAAAATAGAACGGAGACGATGGAAGAATTACCCCCTCCTGCGTTCATGACGCTATCATTCAAAGGTGACGCTCTTGCAACATCTTTCCGACGTAAGATAAATGACTCATTCAAGTCCGCATATCCAGGAATAGAAATAAGAGTGATCTTCAAGATGAAAAAACTCTTCTCTAATTATTCCAAGGATAAATTGGACCTTCAGAAGAATTGTAATGTCGTCTACAAGTTCAGATGCGAGTGCAAAGCGGAATACATTGGGCACACGACGAGGCGATTGGAAGACGGGATAGACAAACACCTGTACACGGGAAGTCCCGCGATAAGAGACCTCACTCGTGTTTGTGACAAGACTGTTTCCCCACAAAACTTTGAAATCATCTACAGAAACCCTGGAAACAACCCAAACAGAATCAGAATTGCCGAGGCCTTCTTCATCGCAAAGGAAAATCCACCTCTCTGTGTACAAAAGGTAATCCGAAAATCCCTTCCATTGACTTGGCCGAGACAAACCTCCCTCTCTCAACCAAGCCCCTCTTTACCAAAGGCAACAAAAAGGTTTGATTATCGGACCAGGCAACAACCGGTAATGCAAAGATTACAAAGTGCTTTTCTCAATCCTAACCCTATTTTAAAACCCCTAATTATGAACATTGTTATGAAAAACTGTTTTCTTCAAATTTAGAGTAGAATGCAATGAAGAAAAGGGGCATCATTCGGAATTGTTTACTAACCTTTTTGACTTGTTTCTAAGCAGCAAGTTTATAAGATGCTCCGATAAATTTGTCTGAGTCGTTAGTAAATGAATTGATTTATCCATTTGTGAGCGTAAGAGTTGAGAAAGCAAGTGAAAAGCAGCAATTGATATCTAATTGGAGAAGTGTTATACCTTGGACTAAAATTGACTTTGATTCATTCTATTTGTTTGCATTTAACAAGAATAAATAAGGAAGAAATATATATTTTGGTATTTTTCCCTCTAAAAGGACATTTTTGGGACTATTTAGGATTTATTTTAATTTTTAATGATTCTCAGTTTCTTAACCAATTAATTTATTTATTCTAAAAATCTATTAAAATAAATTTTAGTCAGAAATTTCCACATATAGCAACTTGAGACTCCCCAATGTAAATTTTACTAAGCCAATTATGAGTTATTTAAAGTAAAATTAACTTCTTCATGATCTGAGTCGTGATCCTTGCCCTCAGGATTGTTGATCAGACTTTTACTACGACTGCCTTTGAAGCTGAATTGATGGGTCAGCATGAACTTGCTGTTTTCATTATTCCTTTTCGCCTTGTCTTCATGTCCACTCTTCGTTGAATATTGTGAAGAGCATTCGAGCAAAACTTTTATTACATTTCCTAGTTCAGTCTGGGTTAACTCTATAGGCGGTTTAAAGTTGAGGCTTGTTACACGAAATGAATTGGTAAAGTTGTCCGCTTGATTTGATAGAGTAACTTAAAGATGAAAACAATTGGCTCAAATTCAACTATGAGTATGCTTCCCGCGAAACGAGTACTCACCGTTATTTAGAGATGAGTCATACATCGGCCTTAGAACAACATACAATACTTGCAAACTCATAAGGCAAGACTTCTCCTTGCTTAGAGTATTGAAATCCACGCTGTCTTTACTTCTTATAATGATCTGCAGTAGAGGTTTCACGAAATCTTTCAATGGAGTTGAACAAGCCTTCATTATTATTCTATCCTTCTGGCGATCTTAAGATATAGGAAGATAATTCGAATTGAAAATTCATTAGGTAATACAATCACGATTTTAGCCTATTCACGGATGTATTAACTATAATCAACTTGAAATGAATTAATGGTTTTAATCGAACAGGGTCTTACTTTTCAAGTTGAAACTTTTATTTCGTGAAGATTTGCTAAAGTTTCCAAACGTTATCCTGGAAAACTTTTTCTCCTCATCTTCAAATTCGCTAGCTGGCGAAGATGGCACCGAGGTCATTGACTTTTTCCGCTTCGATTTATCCTTGGACAAGATTTGTTCAGCAGATTTTATGATAGACTCATCGAATGAGTCCTTTTTCTTCAACTTCCTCTGCAAACTTGAGAAGAATCCGGGCTTCTTGGAGAACTTCTCCTCGAGCATAATGGATGCGCGAAAGTTTAGACCTGATTCACTTGATGCGAAGAAAATGGATGCGTTTTCATTTTCTAATGGCTCTTGATAGAAAGACTTTGACAAGTTGAGCCCTGACAAGCGGTCCTTTGGAGCTTTTGTCGAAAGGAAGCAATCCTCGAGATTCCAAGAGACTTTACCGATGTCGGGGTCAGTCATTATTGAAGAAAGTACTTCCAGATGATACTCTCGAGCAATATTGGACATTTTCGAGAGACTCTCCAAGCATAAAAGGTTCTTTTCATTGAACTCTAGGTGTTCATATGACGTGGGTAGAATATTTAAAAGATTCCTTATGCTAGTAAGTAGTTCGGTCATCTTTGAAAGATAGTATGTTGTAACATCAAGCCTCTAAAGAAGGTGGAAATTAGCAAAAATAAGCTGATTTTTTCCATAAAAATGTTTATTGTTTGTTAAGTTTTATTTGGAAAAAATCTTAGTTAGTTAATTGTCGCATGGTTTTGATTGACACATCTACCCCTGCCCCATTAGAAAGGCACAAACGGTGGCTTGCAATACATAACGAATGCAGATGTATTCGAAGTTAATTTGAATGAAGAAAAAACAATAGAAGTGACAATTCATGACACTTAATGAAAGAAATATGCACAAAGCAAGCTTGTGAGTGTACACATTAACAGTAAAATATATATAAAATACTTATTTATCATGTAGAAAAAAATTGCACAGTGCACTCACCTTATCACTATGCGAGAGAGCTTTGTATTCGAGAAAAGTGAGTTCAATCAAGAGGTGATAAATCATCGGATCTGCGGCCAAGTATGAACTGGGCAGACAGAGGAGGGTAGATAACTCATCGGCTGTTATATCATGACTAGATTGGCCAAACGCGGCTGTTAAGGACAACATGGACTGATTAGGCTGGAATAAGTTTAAGAGACGCGAAGATCTACTCTTCTTAACTGAACACGGGGAAATGCTGCACTTGCTCGGGCTACGATTCATCGAAGACGCCGAGTCACTGAACTTTAACGAATCTACGTTGAGGCCTCGAGAATCTTCATAATAACTGGTTGTCATATCAGCTAGGTTGTCTTCTCTCAGTTGAAATAGCAGAATGGACTTTTTCTTAAATTAGAGTTTTCATGAGAGGAATACAAAATCCGCTGAGCCATTTTTCTAACTATTTAATAGAGTGAATTTTGTACTCCAAAGATCAATCCTAATTATAAAATTCATAAAAGATTTAATTTGGCGCAAACTTTAAAAGCGTGTACTTTAGACAATAATCTAGCTACTGAATGCTATTGAAAAATTCTGAACAGTTGGAGTTAATAGAGCTTACAGTAATAGTGAAATCATTGAGAGTTTTCTTCATCTGCTTGCAATCCACCATGATTACATCTGAATGGGTTGAACAGACTTTCTTCATGTTGAAATTTGAGAAATCTATAATCTTTTGTCGATCGGGAATAATAAAAAAATCGCCTTGTGGAGTATTCTGCACCTCAGTTGGAGGAATATTCAAATTCCTCACCGCTGCACACACCATCAGCCAAGCAGTACGACAGACAACTTCCAAAGTGTCGGTCTTGTTAAAGTCCAGTTTGAGCCATGGTTCCCAGAAGTCATCGAAGCTCCATCTATACTTGACCCCGGTGAAGTTGAGGCAATTTCCCGACTTTAACAGAACACAAATTTCAAGGTTTAGACTGAAACTCTTGTGGTTGAGTTGATGCTTTCTAAAGATGTTTTCAGGTGGTACTTTGAGTGAAATCATTTCAAACTCCACACATTCGATATACTCTTTAGTGATTTGAAAGATTCGACTCAAGCACACCAGTGAATCTAAATCTGGTAGATCAAGGGCGTCGCTACGATTGAAATTCGTCAATAACTTCTCCCGACCCGAAGGTCGAGAGGTGTTGCTGATTTCCTCTATGTTGTCATGTCTGGCTTCTTCAGAGTTCCTGAAAAGTGTACTTGTTACGCCGTATATGATGCTTGGATTCAATTTCTTCAAAAGATTGACTTGAGACTGGTTACTTTTGACCATGAGTTCTTGAACATATTCTTCATTCTGAAAGAAAATAATTAATTTACTACATTCGACTCTTGATATAATCTAGCCAGACTATATAGGGGAGTTTTTGGATCTTGCTTGACCTATAATTCTATAACTAACCTCGTGTAACTTTGCAATTATCAAAATAGGAATAAATAAAATGTATTCTATCTTCAAAATTAGAAATATTAAAAACTGTCTTTATAAACTTCAGGAACGTACTTCGAGGTGCTTTTTGCAAGCGTCAAAAAACCTCTTGTGGCAATTTTCTGGATCCTTTAGAAGTTTGGAGGATAGCATTCGCCAATAAACATCTAATAAGAGGTCTTTCAACGTTTCCAACGGTACTCTGAGATCGATATTTGAATCAGAGCGCTGCCTGGCCCAGGTCTTCTCTGTATTCTTCCGTTGAATATGACAGTTTATGTATGCTTCCCAAAGAAAGTCAATTCCGATGACTTCGAATTTTTCAAAAACCTATTGAAATCAAAATTTTGAAACCCTACATACGTTTCTTCTATATTTACATAACATATCTTGGTGTAGTTATTCAGCATAAAGGTTCCTTAGCTTCTACTGTTCTCAATAGACTTTAGATGGCATCAAATTCAAAAATCAGGGTACAAAAGAATACGATTCATTCGACGTTAATTTGAATCATCTCAACCCATAGAAGGTCACAAATGACAGCCTACATTCCGTTCATAGTGGTTTTATTTAAACTAAAAGCCGTCTTAAGGACCTTCTATGAGCTTAGAATATTAAAATTAACTTTGTAATATCGGTATATCATTTTCTCTTACTATGGATCAATCAAATTTCTGAACAGTGGAAATTTTCTTAATCGATTACCCTAACCCACGCTCTTTCGTCTACTTGATTTAGACAATTATCTTTGAGTGATAGAAAATTTTGAATTAAAATCTAAATCTATGGTAATTAGACTCACGAGATTATCTTGCGAGGAATCACTTTTATTACGATATTCCTTAGCATTGGCTTTAGTGAGAAGCATTTTGAAAAGAAGACATCCTGAAATATTTAACAAATGATTATCTATATATGAAAATACTGCGTCTTAATACTGAGCCTTGGAAAAGCCAAATATTTGCGTCCAAAAATTCACTAACACTGACGTCGCCGATCCAAAGGCCTGTTGTAGTTTGTCAATATCCCAAACCAAATTAGAAATAATGAGCGGAAGAACATCAGACCATGGACAACACAAAATAAATAAAATATTACTCCCAAGTTTAATTATTTATCTTTTGCCTAAGCTAAACAACAGAACAAACCTGATGTCAACTAACCTTCTTTTGATGTAATAAATTCCAAATCGCTCTTTAGAAAGACTTTTCCATAAAAACTCTGGATGACTTCATTATCGAGGTGCTGAAAGTTTTCAATCATCCACACTTGAAAGTTCTAGCAAATGAGAAATATCGTTAAGGACAGATAAATGGCACCATATTTGAAAGAAAATTGTATTCTGTCTGCTGGAATCAACTTCTTACTTGAATCTCTTCATAACAGGTTCCGTTATCATTTTGATAGAAGAGCCAAAGATGACGAACGATTTCGAAACTGAATTGAGAGAGCCTTTCCTCGAAGAGATATTGCAAAAATTGGAGATAGCTTTTTGAGTTCTATAGAGAAAAAGTATTATAAAATCTCGCTTGGACCGAATTTATTTAAGACAGAAATTTAAAACCTCCGCTTGATGTTCTCTTGTTCAAATACATGAGCGACCCAGCCACACTGATGCCCAGAGATACCCGGACATCTCGGAGCGATGAATTTAAAATTCTTAAAACATAAATGATCAATCGGACTTGATCATCTAAAATAGAGTAACAAAAAAAGAACTTGGACCCTGATATATCAATCAATATCTGTCTAGATGAAAACTGTAATAATTTTCAGAAAACTTAAGAAAACCAAAAATAAGAGAGATATTTTGATGATATACCAGTCTGATAAAAAATCTTGCTGAATGATATTATTTATAATTGTGTCTTCAAGTGGGAAATGGAGTCAAGTCTAAACATAGTAATGATGAAGAAAATGTTAATAGAATTTTGATTTTCAAAAGAAAAAATTTCATCCTGGCATTATCAAAAAGCACTATCTAATCAGAGGCAGATTCAACTTTATCTTTTAATCATTTCCTAAATGATGGGAGCTATCCCGCCGAACGAAGATGAAATCACCAATGCAGAGCCGGAACAAAATCTATATATGCGGCTTAATTTCAAAGGAGATGGTTCAAGTCAAGATGTAAAGAGAAGTCTCGATAGTCTCATCCAAGAAAACTATAACGGAATACGGTTACGAATCGTGTTCAAGACGAAAAGACTTTTCAACCTTTTCAATAAACAACAGTGTTGTGAGATTGAGGCATGCGGTGCCACCTACATTGGACACGCTGCCCGACGACTGAGAATACGAATCAAAGAACCCGACTCGAGACCCGGTTCATCGATATTCCAACACAAAACAGAACGCGAAAGGTGTAGAACGGTTGGGATAGGATCAAAGTTTGAAATTCTAAACAGAAACTCCATGGAAGGAATTTGTAAAACAAGATTTCATTTAATTTTTAGAATTTTGTTATTTAACCTATAATCCGATTGAAGAACTGATGATTTTAGAGAAGAAATCCTACCAAATATGAATTAGATTACAAAAATATATCTAATTTACACATATTCTAGTAATAATTTATCAACTATACGTTTTTATCTCGACCACAGAGGTAGAGGTTTTGCATTACCTGAGAGATATTACAAACTATCATGACTACTTCTCAGTATTGAGTGTTTGTTAGGCCGAGATATCTATTCAGAAAACTCACATTCAATCTCCATTGATAAGCGAATTTGCTTGAGCTCAAGAGTGTATTCCTGAAACAACTCGATAGCAAAGCATCATTTTCATGGTTTAACGAGGCAAGGATTGTCGAGATCAAGTTGTAGCTGCGATCAATTTCCGAGAAAACTTCCTAGTTTCCAAGAAAATTATTAAATGAAAAAGTTGACTTCCTCATTTCAACTCACATTGCGAAGACGATTCGGAGTTGATTCCAGATAAGCAACCACAAGTGATTTTATATAATCCACCAATAGAAATGACATGGGGTACTTAAAGGAAAGATAATTAGAATCTAGTCACAGAGTATCATTTGAAACATATTAAATTCTAATATTACTCTGGAGCAGTGGGGTGAAAATAAGAAATATTCATGGTTGAAACTACCAGGCTTCTTTGGTATTATTTATAATAGTTAGTCAACTAGACTTTAACAAGAGTAGAGATAGATAGACAAATGAATACATCACTCAGAAGATATATTCTATGAGTTTCAAAGAATTCTCTAATCTAATTGGCCGAAGCTAAACAGATTGAATGGAAATTGACATGAGAGAAAAAATTTTAATTATTCAAATTACTTGATCGAGTCTCTGAAGTGCCCTTGTTAGCCACACCTTTATGAGATTGTACTTCTTATCTATTGAGCAGTTCTTTGATTCTTGAAGTATTTTCAAATGTTCCAAAAAGACTGCTTTCGAAGGTTCAGGGTTCATGCAGAAAAGTATGTTTTTCTGGTCAAAGTCGTTGAATTCCCATAGCAATTCGAGGGAGAAATCGGTAGCCTTCTTATTCTGGACACCGACGTAGCTAATCAGTTCCAAGAGTCCTTGTCTTGCACTACGAATGTTGGACGGTTCAGGAGCGAATGCATATCCAGAGTCTTCTTCATTCATTCTACTCAACGCGACACTTTTATCAAGAGTGAATTTGATAGTAACCTCTTGGCCATTAGCAGCAAAAATTTGATCATTTAAATCTAGCCATTTCTAAGAAAGAAATTTATGAATCAAATGTATTATTCTTTCACATGATGTTACCAACTGAGAGTGGTCTTCAACCTCTTCCTAGATAAGAGTTTCAAGCTCCTAAGTTTATTGGAGTTATGGGTAGTGAATGGAAGAGAAACGCTTTTAGAGACCACTCAGACTATCTAGTTCCTCCTCGAAATTGATTTACTTGGTAAATAGTTAAGACCATCTTTCCCTATTATAACCCCTCGTGTGAACCCGAGGAGAGTCCTCTCCTGTTTCGCGAAAGTCAACCCCACTTTTTCCAGTCAACATTTGTTTGTATTAATACTTTCAAGTAGTATGAGGTTATGAATACAAATTTATGGTAATAGGTATCTAGTGATTTTTCAACATTTAAGTCAGTTTCTGGTGCCTTTCGCTGTGTTGCTTAGAGAATGTGTAGATAAGAAATTGGCAGAGAAGTCATTATTGGGTACAGAGTAAAGAAGCACATTCTAAAAGCAATCCCTTTATGCACGTATCGGGCAATTAATTACAGACAATAAATATGTAGAAAACATCGTACATGAAGTGTACTGTAGTGAGATTGAGGCTTGTTTATGCATTGCACCAACAGTGAATCAAAGGAGGTTAGTAGAGCTTGCCCCTTTCATCCACATTCCATGATTCATAATGATTATGCAATGACATTTTTATCGAAATTAGGGAATGTACATTTACACATGCCCGGAATACATTCTAGAGTCCGCGTGTTAATTTTTTCCTTAATTCTTACTGGCTACTGTTCTTACATGTTGACCTGTACCTACCTGTATATGCAAATGCATATCTTTAACTATTTCAAGGTGAATTAAAGAGACGAGCATAAGTAATAGGTAGTTCATAAAGTAACTGTGTTTTTTGTTTTTCACTCACTTTCTATTTTCCCATAATATCGAGTAATGTGTCATTAGAAAGGCAAATAATTTCTCTATGATAAGTCAAATACTTTAACAAGAGTTATCTTCACAATCACTTTTAAGTGTGAAACACCAAATATAAACTTTATAGAGATAGAGCTTTATCTTTTCAAAAAGCAACCCAATGCCACAAATACGGCCAAGTTTGTTTGAGACGTTTGGCGTGAGTTCAGTAAGCACTAGAACTGTTCAAATTTTGTTTAGTAAATTTAGAAATGGAGATTTTAGCCTGGAAAATGCACCCAAAAATTAGGAAGGCAGCGTATAGAAATAAGCAGCGCTCTAATCAACATTTTAGAGGAAGACCTGTGGAGAACCATTCGAGATATCCTTCAAGAGCTTGGTGGTTCTATTCGACCACATCAAAATCTTGGGATATGTGAATAAAGTAGATAGACAAATAATCATCGAATAATCTGATCCTCCTCTATTTTCACCTAAACAAACGACCTATCAGAAGAAGATAGGATGGTGGGATATCAGGAGCTTAATCCACTTAAAATGGAATTAAAATCAACTCTGAAGTTTATTGTAATCAGCTTGAATCTGTTGACGCTAAAATACGGATTTTACGCCCATCGTTAGCCAATCGAAAAAAATTGTTGTTCCATCAAGACAATGCTCGACCTCCGAAAATAACGTAAAAGACTAATGGAATTGAAATTAGTAACAAAAAATATTTGATCAAAAATGAAATCATGTGCTTACAATGCAATTTGTGACCTCTAGAATTTAAAAACTTTTCATTAACCTTTTTTTGGCTGAAAAAGTCAAAAAGTCCATATATAAAATCAAATTTTAGCTCGTTAAGCTATAATTTATTAAACATGAAGCTATACTGCTTCATCTCGTTATTTCTAATTCAGTGAGTTTTCTAATTTAACACAATTTCTGGTTTCTCCACGGAGATGATAACCTCAACGGAGAACTTGGGTTTATGTTCAAACGCATGAACGGATATATTAACATCTTCAATCAAACTGACGGAGATAAAATGGCAAGGGTTCAATATGACAAATTAAAGAATGTTCGGGATCTTGCAATATTTAATTCATTTGGGAAAAATGAAGATAATTTTCGTTCATTAAATGAACTCATTGGAGAAATGAGTAATGCAACAGATGCCACGATAAATGAATTTTTTGCTCAACCCAATAAGTACTTTGGTCGAGCGATCAATTCATTAGATTATCTCCATAAAATGCAAAAAAATGCCATGCACGCCATTACTGTAGACCACTATTCGAGAAGGTGAGCGATCTTTGTAAACTAATTACAAGATTAGAAATTTTTGAGACTAATTATTTCTAAAATATTTAGCTATGGGAAAAGGGACATTTACCAAGACTTTCTCGATGACCTCAAGGATTGGAAAGAACAAATTAGTGGTATTGACCCTTCTAGGTAGGTAAAGGATCATTTAACATTAAACAGTAGAGAGGAGGCTGAAATTAACATTCACCCCCTCTCTGCATAATGCACTGTAGTCATAAAATCATTTCTACACTGTTGTTCTCTCTATTCATGACTTATCATTGATAAGTTATCAATCAGTGACTCTGAGTCATTTTTACTGATTACGCATTAATGTAAATAACATAAACAATGTGACACCTTTCGTTTAATAAATGTTCCCCAGGTGTGCAACACTCCTTTCTAAAATGTACACCACGTATTTTTAATAAGACATGCCATACATCAATTGTACATTTTGATTATGTAATTTGATTGGCTAATTGACACTGCCTGCCCTACTATATAACGCCGTTTCATTTTCATGTTTGTTAAGGAAGACGCATATTTAGGTGTATATCTGAAAATAGCATAGTCTCTGTTGATTTTCTCTTTTATCAATTTATTTAGATGTTTTCTTAGTTGAGTATTTTTTTAGTTAATTCTGAGGAATAAGAGGATTTTACACGCCAAAGTGAGAGTGTGTATGAATCTATAGTTGTGTATGAACTTCTACCCTGACCAATTAGAAGGCCAGTCGTTTCAAAAAAAATGTACTAACCAATAATAAAGCTTATACCTATGTTTTAGCACTATATAAATTCTGAAGAGAGTCTTCGAAATTTGTACAAATAGTAC
>JJOG01005865.1:0-30786 GCA_000715275.1 Gyrodactylus salaris
TTCAGTCATTTATTTGAAAAAGGATATTGGCCGTCGAATTTTTGAAAAATTCTGAAAACACCTTAACGACTATATTTTGTAATTTTGAGTTTTACTATTTTTCTCATCTTATTTTATCTTATGGTATTGAAAGAGGCAAAGGACCTCATTTATTTTCAAAGAAACCGTTAATATCTCCCAAAATAAATATTTTAGGAAAAATTCTCACAACCGAAAAGTTCTTAAAATTTAATTTTTAGCCTAGATAACTATAAAAAATAGAAATTATTATTGAATTGTTGAGTCGGATCTTATAGGGTTAATACGTATAAATGTATTCAAGGGAAATTATATTAACTCGGGTAAACCCCTTTGGACAAGAAAAAGTTGAAAATACTACTAGAAAAATGCATCCATAAAACTCAAAATTTATCACTTTTTATAGACTGATGAATGAGCTTTTGATTGGTATAATTCTCCTCCCTTGATTATCTCTAGTTATAATTATACAAGTATTCAAAGTTTTGCTATCAACAAAAATGCCAATTTTTAATCATACAAATTTTAATTTTCCAAAATCTTAGAACCGATGTAACTTTGACAATGAACATTCGAATTGCCCTAAATTTTCTATTTCTTTCTCTTTCATGCATGACCCAGAAAATAAAGCCTTTTAGTGAACCAACTTTTGGGAATAGTCTTTTCTTTTAAAATTTCCTTTACTCTCGTTATACTTGATGCCACCTTCTTAATCTAAACGATGTTACGAAAGGTTTTTCATAATTAAAGTAAATTTATTGAAGTTGCATTTTAAAGATTAAAAAAAATCATATGCTCAAAAAGTGCCCAAATAAGAAAATCCTTTCTTTTGCTTCTTTCACTGATGCATCAAATCGCGATTTTTTATATATTCTAATATTATTTTTAAGCATGTTTTCGGCTACTTTTCTGCCTATTTCATCGACTTAACAGCCATGGAAATGTCTAACGTTTGTTGGTTTTTTTTCGAATGTCAAATATTAAGCCTTTTACCCTAGTGGATTCTTCAAAATAAGAGCAGACACGAAGTATTCATACGCATACATACGTGGTTCTGATCTGCTACTTTTAAGATCACATCATCTCAGGGAAAAAGTCAGACAAATTCATTCGTTCTTGTAATATTTAATAGCAGACAAAAGTTAATTAATTCTGAACATATTTGTCTGCCCCACCAGCGAAAGAGCCTCTTATCTAGTATTTCTCGAGAATACCAGAGAAATACTTTTGCATACTTCATTCATATATATCTATGAAGGTCATCTTCCTCATCGATGAAATCATATTCTCGACATTCAACCTCACGTAATGACCAGCCACAACAGACCTCACGTAATAATAACCAGAGGCATCGTAACTCGATGACCTTTCATAAGGCGAAAGAGTTCAACCTTATGGAGCACTACGAGAGATCGAAGAGGACCCTCTCCTCATCCTCAAAGACTTTTGAGCAGGAGACCTTCTCCAAAAGTGGGCATAGAGCTCGGAATAGGGACTCTGAAGAGTCCTACTCACATGACCATCGTGATAATAATCATGATAAGGCCGCAACGGCCGATGGCGAGTCGGGGGATGTGAAGAAGGGCCTGGACTCCACTAGGCAGGACCTAGAACGCCGACGGCTGGAGATTGAGGCCAGACTACGCGAGATTGAGGAGCAGGAAATGGCCGTGAAAATGGCCAACATCTCCGGCTCCTCAACACGTAATCTCTCCCCCAATGTTCACGGCCATTCACCGGAAAGAAAGTAATTTATTTAATTTATTATCACTTGAAAGATTTTCCACTTTACTGCAGCAGATCATAAAAGATCAACCCTGCGTGTATCATACATGATCAGTAGGGTCACACAAAATATGCAAAAAATAAATACAAAACCAACTTGAAAATGAGAAATATTGATGAAAGTTAGGTTTCAAAAAAGATTTCACAGAATTATGAATTTTGTTGATTTGAATTCCTGATCCATTGGGAGAATTATAAATAGGGCTACCAGAAAAAGCCCTTATTATTATTTATTTAAAACCATGCGTTTTGATTGAGAAGTATATGTTGGTTCAGATTTTCAGGAGTGAAAGATTCGTCATCTCTCATTAAACTAAAATAACTAGAATAACAATTTGTGATAATAAACCGAAATTAACACTGTTTTCATTGGCGATACAGACACATGATCAGTGATTCATTTAAACTAAGAAATAATACTTTTATAAAAAAGGCATTTGGTGACACTTTATGCCAAGAGTGCTATTAACACTTCAGAAGTCTGGAAATATCAACATACGAAAATTCGACAGTAGCAAATAGGTTTGAGATAAAAAAAGAATAAAATGAATTCATTCATTTGACCAATGAAACTCAAGAGAGGCTTATTAGTTTACGGAAAAAATCTCAAGTCTCAATTTTTCTTCGAAATCTGATTTACCAGATGAAAGATTTTCCACTTGGCATATAATTCGATGAGAAATCTACAACAGGAAAACAAATTGAACAATTTTGAATGTGAAAAGTTATAGCAGTTTCTAGATTTAATAAAATTCAAAATTATTTTCGCGCGCAAATTTCGAAACCTAATAGTATTGAGGTGCGAAAGGGATGTCATTCGAGAGCCTAGCATTTCCTTAACTAGTTGCTGGTAGTTCGAGTTTTATTATCACTCTTTTTGTCGGTGTTATGAACCTTCTAGTGAGATGTAACAATAATGTTACTGTGGGCCTAGGAGAGTTAAACAAGATTCATGTAGACAAACAAAATACAAGAAAATATTCATTCTTATTTCCTAAAATATGATAATTCATACTTTGTGTACCTGGCGATGTATTCAAAATAATGACAGATTGAAAAATACTTTATTTGACTCAACTTTATAAAAAGTTTTTATTATCCGTCTAATATTAGGAAAAACGTGTACTTTTTCTGATATAATCTCTATGTAATACAGACAATTAAAACACCTCTATATATTAATTTCTGAACTTTTTCATTTTTATCTCTTGAATCAAAAAAACAGATTCTCATTTCCAAATCCTCTTTAGAACATATCACAATAACATTCGTGATCTGGAGCCAATGTCACGGAATGATAGCAAGGAGTCTGGAGAGGAAGATGACGTATACGACCCTGAGAGTCTAGATATTGGCTGAGTAACAATATGGTCTACTCGGATCTCAGTCTTTTGTAAATAAATATAACATGTTACTAGTCCAGTGGGTTTTTACTAGATTTAACATTACTGTAAATACGTCTGTTGTAGCTTTAGGCTCAGTCATGAGGATACGTGTAAAAGAGAAGTTCTCTTGAGGTAAATATAGGTTATATTCATAACAGGCGATATGAGTAGGCAATATGCGTTTAAGTGTGGAATGGGGTTGGCTCGATGTATACTATGGGACCAAGAGTATCTTTGACAACACCTTTCTTCCATCTAGCATGCTGTGTACCCAGCTGGGTACGGTACCAAACTTTGCAGCCGATCTGGAACCTCGGGTTCTACTCTGGTTGCTGGAAATAGATAGGCTGATGCAGTGATGCACTGGGTTCATCATTGACAACCGGATATTGATAGGTCTCCCGAACATCAATTCAGTGTGGTTCTGCTTGGTAATTGGGTTAGGACCTGATCGGTAGTAGGACAAAAAGATATCGATCGCTTCTTGAGGGCTGTCATGAAGATGCTTTTATAGGGTTCTTTTGAACGTGTCTACAAGAACTTCTGGTTGACCATTGCACTGAGGGACGGTCTATTCTTGATAGACTTCTGAAACAAAGGGGGTGCCGATGTCACTCACGATCATTCTAGGTAGACCAAAGATGATAGTTAATTTATCCAGAAATTTGGCTACCTCTAGGCTGTTTGGGTTCTTCACAGGCTTGATCTCTGGCCATTTGCAATGAGCATCCACCAGGACCGGCGAAATCAATATGCAATCTCTCCCACGGACTAGTATCGATAGGCCAGTGGTTGTCTAGGTGTCAGCTTGCTGTTTAGTTCGCATTGATTGTCATAAGTCTACATCTTTTTTTAGGTTAGGCCAGTAGACGTTTTCGCGTGCCTTTCCCGGATGTCCCCGGTGAAGCTCATTGAGGGTGCTTAGGCAAAGGTTAGGCGGGATGACAACTCGGTCATCTAACACAAGGCCGTCTTTCACAATAAAGATTGCTTCTTTCAGGGCTCCATAAGGAGAGAGAGTTCTTCAGTTAGTTCTCTAGGCCAATGATTCAACACATAATCGTAGATCAAAGAGAAAGTCAGATTGGTTCTGGATTCCAAGGCGATCTTTACAGGATAGGTAGGTTGATCATAGTATAATTGAGAAATCACAATGTCTTCATCGTTAAGCTGACGATTATTTAGGCGGGATAGGTAATTTCCATGGGCAAACTCTTGCGTGTTGACGTAGCTGATATCATTCGCGAGGGAGTAGGGCCCATCGTTTTAGTCGTCGGCTCGCGGATGTGCAGTAAGGGACTATGGACGGTCTGTTGGAGGAAATTTCCCCCGAAATCGTATTTGTGGAAGCGTTTTACTCTCCCTTTTACTCATTAGTTGAGCATAATCCTTAGAATATTAGTAATCTGAAGCTGACTATTCTCATAGACTTGAGATAGAATTTTGCTAAATACAATCTCTTGTATACTACTTTCTATCTTTGACTAGAAAAAAAACCGAAATATCCCTTGAAAACCTTCATCGTAGATATTCGTTGATGAAATCAATGTCCAGAAACTGATGAAAATAGTTATTGAAAATGTCTAAATTCTTATCAAGAAACAGAGAACGGTTTCCACAATCATGTATAGTCTGTGTGTTGTTTAACATGTGATTGAAATTCTTCGATTATTTTTATTATGATAGATATCCGAAACCCTGGTAGAATTATCACAATTCAATTTGTGAGAGAAAATGCTTATTCAACTTGGTTGTTAGCACCAGGCCCATGTGTTATTAATTGAAAATCTTTTTTTTCTAACGATGATCCTTAGTAGTGCTCGAATGATATTCCTTGCTTCTTAAATAAATTAAAAAGTAACCACGTTGCACTCATTAACCCTTCATGTTGATGACGATCATGTGACCCAAGACGTTCTGGCGTTATTCATTAAGAGCTCTTAGAAGGAGATTGGAAAAAATATTTCAGAAAACAATACATTTTCTGAAACGAATCTCTTTTTGTATTTTGATCTTTCAGTGCTTCTGAAGCCTTGCCCGAGTATAATAATACGAGATTCAACGACCCATGGAGTCGAAAAGAAACATTTCTGAGCTTAGTTCTATTCGCAAGATCTCGCTTGGAGGGTAGTCAGGAAATTATTCAGAAATCACGACGAAGTAAAATTGGCTATCGACGAGTATATCGCAATTCCTTTTGGAGCAGAGGGAAAACTGATCTTTCAAGTCGTTGGCAGAAGACTAGACCAACCTTGTTATCGATTTTCATTCGATTATTATCGACCAGCGTATTTGTACGAAATTGTCATCTTGAAATATTTTCATCACAAAATGTAAGCCCTCAGAGACTTTTAGAGACTTTTTATGGTCCAATCTATGATGATCAAGGCACTGAAACAATCTGAACATCTTACAACAACCGACTCGGATCTAATCGACACTTCAACAACATGAACAAAGCTGCCAAAAGTATTCTTCTCATGTAAATTTGACAAGAATTGGACTATGGCTCAAAAAGTCAGAAAGCTTTCAAAGAAAATTCCTTTACTAATACTACGGACAAATTCCATACCAAGAAGCACTGGACGAAGCAAGCCTTGGTGTCTCAGAATAAGCTTCGCTATCACTCTACAACACATCAATTCAGATGATCCCTCTCACAACTACGACACCAGACAGCGGTCTATCTACAATTCACTGCAACGAATAACAAGCCCTTACCTACAAAGATTGTACAAACACTTGACAGATTTAGAATCTGCAATATTATCCTTCCTCTTATTGTTAATAATGACAACACTTCTATTCACAACATCCATTTAACAGCCTTAAGTGGCAGATCTCATTCAAATAATGTACTCGCAATTTCCCAGCATGGTTCTAAGCTAAAAATAGAAAAAGAAATTTATCGAATTAAAATCTCGCATACAAAATAGCGAATAACTTAGAAATATTAGTTTTCTAAAGAAAATAATTTGTTCTCCTTCCACGTTAAACCTATTGGATATTTCGAAACGCTGATTGGCTGACCGAAGCACATGGAATTATACAATGAATATCCTACCTTCACAAACCCCGAGAATCGCTTTGGGAAATCACCATGTCATATTATAACACTGCAGTGATGGATCCTAAGCGATCCATCTACAAATCCAACAATGGCGAGATCAACATGCAACTTCCCAACGGCACAAACATTCGTCTCCGTGGCTACTCAAACTCCCCGCCAAACATCTCTCTACAACTCTCTTCGATGGCGCCGATGATGAAATCGCCCGGCATCTTCACGACCCCCAGGATCATCTACCACGACAACAAGAAGAATATTAGCTACAACATTGCAAGCCCACAGAGTAGACAGATCCCGTTTCAGCGTCAGATCCCGATTCGATTAATGTCTAGCTCACAGAACAACCTCATTCGTATACAAACCCGCCCGGGGCTCAGGTTCATTCTCAAGAGGAATAACTTGAATAATTTTCACTCTCTAGACAACCTGCTTGTGGGTAACATTGTACATCACTCCAATGATAGAGGGAAGCAACAGAGCCCGGAGAGGTATCAGCCGATAGGTAGGACCTCGAGAGTCATGATCAAGATACCCACGGTTTATCCAAATCAAAATTGTATTAATAATATCCCAATTAAAGTTATACGCGGGAATTCGCATGGAAACGGTGTTAAAATATATTCACAGAAATTGAAAAATGGTAAGTCTATTTCGGTTCAATAATGTTTTTTTTGTTACATTTTGTAAGATCTTGTCTGAAATTTAGAAAACATGAAACTTGTAAAAAAGTAAGGTTAGGAGTGTAGCATAAACTTAACATATGTAATCTTAGAGAAACCGTTATCATGTAAATTGATGAGGTTCACCAGTGAAAGTAAATTCTACGCAAGTTATTGATTGAGCGCAAAAGTCTAATGGTGTTCTTCACAGTGCTTTACAAAACCTGAGTGCTTGAAAATATGCACTCTTTTTCGAAAAATATGCTTTTAAAAGAAATATGAAAGTCTACAGTATACAGGGATCAGACGTCTCACAGTCGGCCTGGATCGGAGATAAGTACACTGCTATGATCCAGGTAAATTTGTGAAAAAATTTTAATAGTTTGTAATTTGGAATGAAGGAAAAAACATTGGTTTCTTAGACATTCGGATACCTAAATAAAGAATTAGTTTGGATAAACAAAACATATTTACGCAGTCTTTTTTCCAGACAAACACTTGTTATATCCTTTGATTTGCCCAGCAGATCGATTTTCTCGAGGGATATCTTCTTTTGTTACAATGTCAAGACCTTGGAATTATACTTTATTTCAAAATATTGTGTTCGGTTGAAAAATAATAATCTTTTAATTTATTGTAAACATTCATTGTTTTTTAAAACATAACCACCCAGATGCAAATGTTACCACGATGAGTCATGAGACCAAATAAAAGTCTAAAGATTCTTTATTCAATCTACAAATTACAAATAGCACGATTAATTAAGAATCAAAAGAACGAAGATGCATTAACGCTCTGAAGTGTTAGCTACAGAGTTTTCTATTGAGACCTTTCACAATTCCTTAAGTTACTAAATTAACTTTCTTTTGTATGCTTTAAATAGATCAATAAATGGTAGGGAATTGCATTTATATTAGGCTTTATCATTGTATAGAATTAGGGATCACATGTCGAACAAATTGATCCAGGATGATGAAGACATTTTAATCAACTCCACTAGACGTATATATATATTCTAGAATATTCTTCATAATGATTTAAACAATTCGTTAAATTCCCTCAGATAACCAACACTACAAGACAGAGGAGCAGTTCAGAAAAGAAAATCATCAGGTATGAAATTAAATCTTTTGTTTAAATGCATCAATCTCCATCCAATAGAATTAGAGGGGAGATATAAAATATTGCTTTGTGTAAACAAATCAAACCCCCTTGTAAGAGGGTAAATAGTATTTCATTGTACACGAAAACTGGAGAGGGGTTGTACTTTTAGAACTATAATACTTTGTAATAATGATTTTTTCGGTTTTCATCTAGGATATAGAACTTGAATGTGAATACTTAAAATTGGAATATTAAGATCTTTGTTTTAATGCATCATTAAAATTTAATCACAAGTTGGCACTTTAAAGGAAACCTTTGTAAAATCAATATTTCAAGTAGTATCTAAAATAAAAGCCAGACTAGATGTAATATTTAATTTGAGAAATAATAAACCATATTTGGACGCCATTACATCGTGGAGTTTGAACTTTTTGGAAATAAAATATAATCATCTGAGTTTAAAGCAAGATAAGAAAGGTTCTTCTAGCAAATTAATCAATTCAGTAAATGTCAATTTCAACTGTTGTACTTTTCGAACATGGTGCGTCTTGATTAGTTATGTAATGCATATCATACATTGTACATGTTTATCTGAATACTATTTGAATGATCTGTACTAGGAAAACAAAGCTAGATCATTTTTGTGAAATAGTGAAGGAGCTCATTTGATAATGTACTTTTGTACTTTTAATGAATGAAAGAGTTGTATTTAAAAAAATATTAGTATCAACAGAATATCATATACAGGGCATAGAAAATCTTCATCGACTATAAGAGGAAGGATAATATTGCAGAAATCAGAAATTTTTAAAATCCGATTTTTCAATCTTTGTGGCTTGTTGTCTAGCGTGCAGTCATAAGGTCGCAATAAGACGTAGAATTTATTGAATCACTCTTGGGACATCAAAATACAGTGAGCATGACCTTTATGCCAAATTGACTTTTTGGAGGAAGATACACTCGTTTGCTGTTTTTGTTCCATGTCCTTCTTCGTCTACAATTAGAGTAGAATATCCACTTTAAATTTCAGTGATAATCCAAGGCATATCGCATACAACTCTTGTGACATATCTACAAGAAACCACATATTAGATTATTTTTCAAAATTCTAACAAAATGTATCATAATATTTATAATGATGTTAGATACAAAAATACACATATACAATGTCTGTCGTCAAACTCATATGGTTCAAGTTTCAGATATTTTTTATCTCGCCGTGAAAGAAGAAATTTCTTAAAGTTTCTCCCAAATGTCATATGCTTTCGTCATATTGATTAGTTCTTTCTTTTCTGCCATATGTGGGATGTAGTCTATCTTCTATGAAATTACTTCATATTCGTGTACAAGTCTAATGTCATTTCGTAGAATTCAAACTGGTTTAGTAAAATACACAAAAAGACACCTGAATGCTAGGCTTCTCTGTTTTATTGAGAATCCATTACCTTATATATATTTCAGCCAAGTTCTGAATGCTTAAAATCATGATAGTAATGGTGTATCTTGAACTCAGGAGAACTAAAGTCGCTCAAACGTTACATTTTTAATTGAGGTTTGGTTTTCTGCGTCTCTTGCAGTTATCAGTGATAACTTATCACATTTGGTTGAGAGTGCCCAGTATTGAAATTACTTTTTTTAGCAAAAGATATTTTTTTTATTTGATGAAATAAATGTTCATTCATCCATCGGGGATTATAATAATTATTATGATTATAATCATTCTCTTCTTCTGTTGTCTTTGAAAATTGAAAAGGGTGTAGAGCCTCTACACTGTAGAGGTATAGGTCTTCCCTTCGTCACCGCATATTAATCCGCATACATAAAACCAACTCTACTCAGTCTCATAGAGGCCAGACTACTCTCTGATTGGCTCTCTATAATTAATCAACATTATCAACTCTCTCCTGACTCAAAACTTAAACCATTTTCCTTTATTGACCGATGAAAAAAGATTTTAACATGGTATTATATATCTTGAACATATTTTTCGTTTAGAATAATTATCCCCGGTTGAATGATCTAGTCGAAGAGAGCTCTCTACCATTTCAAGATCTCCTAGCAAAGTTCTCAGACCTATCGAAGAACACCGACCAAGTACCACAGCCCAAACAATCAAAGCTGACCAGATTCACCCTTCAAGGACCACAAAACCTCCAATCTATATCGGAGTCTTTCACGTCAGAGCCGTCCATCATAGGCATTTCATCATTGAGCCGTGATTTTTGCCAGAGTAAGCTCAGAGACCATGAACCTCAAGTTGATCTCAATTACCTGGAGAGTCTCAATGACCTCACACGTGTCTCCTCGCCGACAGAGAGCTTACTCAGCCTAGATGGAACGATGACCCATCAGGATGTATGTGATACAACGCTGGATGATTCAGATGACAGTATTTCCTCATTCCATGGCCGTGAGATGACGTCCTCCGTGCTGAGTCTTATAACATCCAGTTATACTTTTTCCACTATCGATTCTGAATATTTGAACTGGATGAAGATGAATGTTAGGGAGGTGCTTACCAGTGAATCAGACAGGTGTACCAAGGACCCCTTTGCGAATGAGTCTTTAGATGATATAATTGAAGTTTTCAATGCAAACTCTCTTGGTTGGAATATAGAAAAGGTTTGTCTTTATAATTTTTAAACAAGACTTGTTCTGAATGAAAACTGCAAGCTCTTATACACACAGAATATGAATTAAGAGACGATTATCTACAAGTTCCACAGCTCTACACGAGTTGAAAAGAAAGCAAACGAGTTTTGTCACAATTAATCTTTTTTTAATATTATATTTGGCTCTGTTTTTTCTAGCTGAAAGGTTCACTAGGAAGAGGAGTAATGTATAAATATTTTCTTGAACAATTCTTTGACTGTTGTACCTTTGTTCAAGCAATACAAAAATCCATGTGTATTTGCAAATATTCGCATTCTAGTATTAACATTTTTAATCATCATAACTTCTATAATTTTTTCTTCTGAATGAAGTCACTGAAGATTTTCCTTTATTCAAATTTGGGAGAAAATTTAAAATATTCTCTGGGCGTTGGAGGGCTGAACCCAGAGTCCATAGGACCTCTCAATATGTTACCTCAGTTGTTGATGTATCTGATGTTCATTTGTCTACTTAGGAAGTGACCGATGGAAAGCTTATATTGATTGGCATATGCCGGGTGTTTATAAACCTGACCCTTCCTGTGAAAATGTCATTGTCACATTTAACAAGGATCACAGAGAGTGATGATCAAGACCTTAAAATGGTTTCCTTCTTCCTGCCGCGTGGCACTACTCAAATTCTACAGGTTTCTTCGTGAGTTTAAAAATTTTAATATTCATTTTTTTCTCGTCAGATCTCCACATCGGCTTCTTATTCGAGGCTCTGACAATAGGGTTATTTCTTATAGTGAAGCACGTTTCTGTATTTCCGATATGAATCAGGACGCTTCAAAGAATAGAAAACTTGATTAGAGCAAGAGATTTTAATTCAATTTAACAAAAAAAATTATTGTATAGAAATACATTGATCATGGATGTTATAAGATCTCTTCTGCAGCACTTTAAGATCCAAGAGTCGGAGAACAAGTTCTCCTTATGTGAGCACACAATTGAGAATAATACTAGTGAGTTGATATGCTCATCTTTCTTCTTCGTCTTTAATGTCAACTATTTTGAGTTTAGTTTACCTGAGGAAGTTGAACAATAAGGAGTACTTGATGAATGTATTGCTCATGTGGGGCCGGGAGGCGATCGAGAGTCAGGATGGAAAGGTCTTTGAGAAGAAGAGGTTCGTTCTACAGGAGAACTCCAATTGGGAAATTGACGTGAGTTATTAAAGACCAAAACGTTGAAATTCCTCTCATAAGTGAAGAATAATAGCATAGTTGATCGTCTCTAAATTCTTATTTACGAGAGCTTATAGTGTTTTAATTCGCTGCTACTATAATTCATTCGTATCAATCCTAATATCAATGAATAAATGAGGTAAATCCCTGTGAAACGGCTTTCGAACACTTTCGCCTCAATAATATTCGGTTTCCAAAATACAGTTGTTTGAAATTTGCGCGGGAAATAATTTTAATTTATTTCTTAATTTTATTAAATCTAGAAAGTTTCTTATTCACATTCGAAATTGTTCAATTCTTTTTCCTTTTGTAATTTGCTCATCGAATTATTTGCCAAGTTGAAAATCTTTTATCTGGTAGATCAGATTTCGAAAAAAGTTCAGGTTTAAGATTTTCGCGTAACTTTTAGTCTAAAAGTTTTAGAGAAGAATTATTTTGCTGAGTATGAGTATTTTTAGATAAATTTCCAAAACCTACTATATAATATAGCAATTCGACTACTAAGCAATACTCATAAGTAGAAAAGAACACTTTGATTGAATTACGCCTAAATTAACTACTTTCCACAGATTTTTCCAGTAACATCCATGGTGACTCTGAATTAAGACGTTTTTTTAATAATTTTTGTGTCACAAATAGTTCATTTTGATGTCACCTTATTTCTATCTATGTAGTAAAATTTTTAGGATAAATTTTCTTAACCATGCTCTTTCAACAACTTTATGTAGATAGTACAATGAGGAATGAAAACTTGAAACTCGTGTGAGCGTAATGTGCATCAAGAGAGGTTGAACTACACCAAAATGGTATAATGATGTATAATAGGCCACTGCTAATCAAGATCTCGGTGAAAAAATTCTTCAAATAACCTCAATTATGATTGATAATTATCTTTTGGTTAAGCACTACTGATAAGTAGAAAACACTTATTTTTTAGGGTTTATCATGTATTCAGCATTTGTATTCAGCATCCTCTACAGTTCTCAAAACTGTGAGATCTGGATAAACATTTTTTTCAATTAGCAGTGGCTCAATGTATATTATAAGTTGTATATCTAACACTAGTACACACTCATTGAGAGGAATCCAATTTACATTTATTTAGATATTCTTACTTCTTATAAGTAAACATATCAGATATTCTTAGTTTGTGAAGTTGAAGAGTTTTGAGTCCAAATAGTGTGTCTTTAAAAATGCTGCCAAAAGTGTAGCAATTAAAGAAAATTCTAATTTTAGAATATTTCGAAATTTATAAAAAACTTGAATAAAAAGATGAGTAATCTCTCAATCTTTTTAATTTTCCCGCCTTTAAGTAATTAAAGATGACTTTATCCCACCTTCATATTTGCCTTGGAATCTAGGACTAGAGATATTGGTTTAGAGAGGCTTATCTTGTTGAATTTTTGAATATTCTTGATGATAAACTCATTGTCAAAAGAAACTCTAAAATTCTCCTTTTAGTGGACAACATTTTCGCAATCGGAGCTTGAAAATTTCGTCAAAATCCTCAACAAAGAAGAAAACGAATATCGCCAGACAGTTATGCACTATTACGGCCAAATGCGTGAAGCAATAGAGGCCCGAATGAAGGAGATTTTTACTAAATGATTAAAATAAAACTATATTGAATAAAAAAACAGATTTCTCTTAATTATATAACAATGTTATATTATAACATTATGCATCACAGACTGTTTACTTGAAAGGGGGGAGGATGCCAGATTACTTTTGCAACGGGCTCTCCTTAAGTTGTTGGATGAGATTGCGCATGCGTTGGAGTTCTTCTCGGTTCTTGCAGGAGTTGTCCTGACTCGTTAGATAGGAGATTCTTTCCCAAATCGCACATTCCGTTGGACTCGACTCTGAAAGGGAGACGGAAAGTGAGGCAGACTTCTCCTGGATAGATTTCAGCTCGTTGTCATGCTTCTTATTCCTCTCAATCGAGGCTAAGAGTTCATCGCGGTAGTCGGAGATCCACTTATGCAACTCCTTCATTCCTTTCTCTTCTAGTTCTGCGATTCTCTCAACTTCTTCAACGTCTTTTCGGTCAATGTTCTCCATAAACTCCTCTCTCCATTTCTTTATGTTTACTGGCTCTATATTTCAATTAATTTTTCCAATTACCATTCTCACTGATAGTCATTACTGAATCAACGTCCATAGCGCGATTTATAAAACTTTCAAGGGCATCAATAATTAAAACAAACTTAATATTAAACATATTTAATACGCTGCATTAAAATTGATTAATTCTGAGAATATTTTATTAATTTAGTTTGTTTTCTTTTTAAATTATTTGTTAAAATTTTAAAAACTATTTAAAACGTCCTTAATATTTACAAGATTTTTACATTTATTCTCAATCATGCAATAATAAATTGAGTTTTAATTATTGATTCAAACAAAAGAATGATTTTTTCTTATTAATGGAATGGGCCTGTATGTTGTTTGTCATGCAATATTTCTTCTCTTGTATTCGCAACGATAAGGTTTTACTATAGATTTTATATTTTCTTACTAAACATTCCTCGCATCATATCACTGGGTTACAGAAAGAATCTATTTTCTTTCTTGTTGTAGACTTACACCTTACCTTCTATATAAAAATATTCTTATCAGAAGCATATATTTTTCAAAGTAACATCTTCTACCTTGCGTGGTCTTTCTTCCATCATTTAAAATATGAGAGAAATTGTTCACATTCAAGCCGGGCAGTGTGGTAATCAAATCGGCTCCAAGGTAAGTTTGAATTTAAACAAGCAAAATTTTTTCACTAGTTTTGGGAAGTTATCTCAGAAGAGCATTGCATCGACTACCAGGGCAAATCAGTTGGAGACCAACAGATCCTTTTGGACAGAATCGACGTATATTACAATGAAGCTAACGAGAAAAAATATGTTCCCAGAGCGGTCCTTGTTGACCTCGAACCGGGTACCATGGATGTGGTTAGATCTGGCGTGTTGAAGGACCTCTTCAGACCTGATAACTTTGTCTTTGGCCAGAGCGGAGCTGGAAATAACTGGGCTAAAGGTCATTACACTGAAGGCGCTGAGTTGGTAGATTCAGTTCTCGAAGTGATCAGAAAGGAGTCTGAGAACTGCGACTGCCTTCAAGGTTTCCAACTATGTCATTCCCTAGGCGGCGGCACCGGCTCAGGAATGGGAACATTGTTGATCTCAAAGATTCGCGAAGAATACCCAGACAGAATTATGAATACTTTTTCAATTATGCCTTCGCCAAAGGTTTCAGACACTGTCGTGGAACCTTATAATGCTACACTTTCGGTTCATCAACTTGTTGAGAATACAGACGAGACATATTGCATTGATAATGAGGCCTTATACGACATCTGCTTTAGAACGCTCAAGATGAGCAGCCCAAGTTACAGTGACTTGAACCATTTGGTTAGCGCTACGATGTCTGGTGTTACCACTTGTCTAAGATTCCCTGGTCAACTTAACGCTGATCTAAGAAAGCTGGCTGTTAATATGGTGCCCTTCCCGAGGTTGCACTTTTTCGTGCCAGGCTTCGCTCCTTTGACCTCGATCAGTTCAAAGAACTTTAACGTCCAAAGCGTAGCTGAACTTACCCAGCAAATGTTCGACGCTAAGAACATGATGGCCGCTTGCGACCCAAGAACTGGCAAGTACCTCACAGTAGCCGCAATGTTCCGTGGTCTCATCTCCATGAAAGAGGTCGATGATCAAATGTTGAACGTTCAGAATAAGAACAGCGGTTACTTTGTCGAGTGGATACCGAATAATGTGAAGACTGCCGTCTGCGATATACCGCCCAAAGGTCTCAAGATGTCTGTCACCTTCATTGGTAATACCACGAGTATTCAAGAACTCTTTAGACGTATCAATGAACAATTCATAAAAATGTTCAACAAGAGAGCCTTCCTCCATTGGTACACGTCTGAAGGAATGGACGATATGGAGTTCACCGAGGCGGAGTCGAATCTTAAGGATCTCATCTCTGAGTACCAACAGTACCAAGATGCTCCAGTTGAAGATTTCGAAGGCTACGGCGGTGAAGATGAAGCAATGAATTAACTATTTTTACCGATGCAAGCAGGCCCAAGAAAGAAGGACGGAGAACCTTTTAATTTAAGCCGTTTTTTAAATATTCACTTAAAGATTCTTGAAATAATACATTTTTCATTTTAGCAATATGTTTCTTGATTCAAACAAAACAGAGAGTTAGATATCGATTAAAAAGCCTCCAGCATCTTGAGAGACTTGGATGGACTTTTATTCTCTAAAATGAACTTGAGTATTTCAAGATTTTTCTTTGAGGAATGATACAGTTTTAGACAAAGAGTTGAGCTTATGCAATTTCCTTTCATGTAATACTTTTTCACCTGTTATAAAATTCTTCAGCTGCAGAAACATGATTAACTAAAAATCTATCCAGGTAAGAAGCCACCTGCTATGATCTCGTTTTAGTGACTTTAAATTTCTAATTTGAAAATGCCACATTTTTCAGGCCCTTATTGGAAGTTTCAAAATGAACAAGAACTTTGTTGTTTGTTTGAAGTTTATTTAGTTTGAGAACTAAATATTTGTTATTTTCTTTCTTTGAATTGATTTCCATAGCCGAGTCTAACTCTCTTCGGGTTCACATGGATGTTTATGATTAGAGGTACGAGAGAAAGTAATTCGAAAAGGCAAAAAATGATTATGTTCATAAAAATAGTTATTAGAGATATTTACAATATTTACAAGCAGCAGAATTCCAGCGTAGTAGTTTTCGTAGGTTTTAGTGAAATGTGCTTCATTCAATCAGATTCAACCATGTTTGATTTATGTTTAATATTTTACCATGTTGATCAACGTGGTTCTTCTTGGCAAATGCTTTCTCCATTTTGCAAATTATGCTGATTAATTTCGACCCGATAATCTCAAATCTCTTGAGATATAAGTCAACGTATTTACTCAGGTTAAAGTGATACTAAACCCAATTCACGCTTTTTTCATTAGCCTATTACTGAGTGAATGCATAACGAATATTGAAATACGCGCATTTCATTGGTTTTTCTTATACAAATCAAAAAAGACGCATGAGCAAGGAAAAAGGCAGAAAAATACCTTTTTAGGGAAAATAGACTCTAGGATTTTGTCAAACAAGAAAAAAAACTTTTGTAAAAAAGGTCATTTGGTAGCCCTAGTTATGATTTAAGGAAACATATTCTTATCTGTACAGGAAAAATGCAAAAAAAATTCATAAGGATTTCCTTTTTTCATTATTTAACATAATAACTTTCATGGTTTTTATGTGAAACCAATCCTTTCGTTTTTAGTAACAAGAGTCACATACTCACCTAATAACCATGAATATCTGAGAGCAGTTTTTGTGGCAAACTTCATAATAAAAACCTTTCTACAAGCTCTATTTAAAGTGTTTTCTCAATGACAGTACAGAAATAATTTCCATATATGGATATATCAAGCGAAACCTTTTATTCTGAGTTAGAATGAAATTTTTTTGAGTTTTATAGAAAGAGAATTTCTAAAGACTCATTACTACTGCTTAGTTAAGACACAACAAAGTGTTGATGCTTTGGCGTACAAATTTTGATGAATGTGTTAACGTATGCGTACGAATTGATGCCAATTCAATGAATTAGGAATTGAGATTAATTCCTAGTATATTCAATGAAGTAAATTGAAGACGTCTAGCATTATATTCTGCGCTTCCTCCATCATGGCTCCGCGGATCGCTGATTATCGCGAATATCAAATTCAAAAGACTAATTTCTCTGATTTACATGACTCTTAGATGGAGGCTCTAATCTTGGCTTTGTAAATTTTTATTCTGAATTGTGAACATAAAACGATTCGTTGACTCCAACAATGTTAGATCAAAGGTGTTTGAGACATCCCACGGCGTCCTCCAAGGTCTAGCGATCAAGCCTATTATCTTCATTATTATTAAACTTTCCACGATAAGACCCTCAACAGATGTGGAAGCGATGTTTCAGATATGCTACCCATTACCAACCATTAGACTGATGCTTCTTGAGTCATGCGAGTTGGAGTCAATAGTACAGATATTGATTTACGATCAAAAATATCTAATTCTATTATTCTGATAGATTTAAAGTGTATTAATTCATCCTTAAATACGATCGGTTTGAATCCCGAAATCAATTCACTATTCTTCTGCCTTTTCCAGTATAAGATCATGTGAGCGGTAATATTATCATTAGGGCTACCCAAAATATGCATTCCTTTCTGGAAAATGTGCACAGAAATATGCAAAACATATGTTTTTTACCACGTGAAACAATTTCGCAAAATACGCTAATCGGAACAAATTTTTGTCTAAAATATGCATACTTTAATTAATTAAGATTCATCTCTACTGAAAAAGTAGTATATGAATGAGGGCTTACTTTTACAATCAGTACGTCGCCTCACGACGAGTAGTAACCTTAATTCATAAAACTAAATGAGTGCAGATTAGGACTTGAAGAATAAGAAAATCGAAGGTTGCCGAGGGAACAATGTGCCAGCAAAGAGATTTGAGAATCAAATCTCAGTCGCAATGATGCAAGAATACCGCAGAAGATTACATAGATGGAGTCGATCGGAAGCTAAAGTTATGATAGCGTATGTTCTGAGTAGTCATTATTCGAGGATAACACGATCAATAATAATTTTCATCTTCGTAGTAAATTGTGGCGATCACTGTTAGCGGCCGGCTGAAAGATTTTCTTGAAACCTCTCTCATATAAACGATTGTTTGTGGATTCACTAAGCTCAAACAATTTTTTCCATACTTCTTTGAATATTTGCTAAAAACTTTAATTTGGCGTTTTTTCCTTGGATAAGCTCTGCGAAAAATGTGAGATGAAACAGAAAATTTAGAATGATATTTTCTAAACTAATTTTCATTCATAATCAGAGCATTTCATATTTTCTTTCTGAGATCTGATTCTAAGGAAGAAATTAGAGTTTTAAATTTCTGAAAATAGTTTCTACTTTGTTGTAGAATTCTGTAAATCCATCTTTGAAATTCATAGTGGGGAGTTGTTTTCGCGCATTGATGCACTAGTTTAATTCAAAGACAACTGAAGAAGGGAATGATCCAACCAGTCCCAAAATGTCTTGTCTAAAAACCCCATTGTTACAATTATTATTATTCCGTCGAATGGGAGTCCCTCATTTCCATCTTCGAGGATGTGCAAAGAACCTTTTTTGCTCGAGGTCATATAGAAATGAATTCTATCAAAAACTATTCACCTTCATTTCTTTTTATTAAAAAACTCTTTAAATACTAAGAAAAAGAAACATTACTTTCAATGATTCTTAAGAATATGATGAGCAATTAGATTGTTATTTTACGAATTTAAATATGAAAATATTTTTTCTATGGTCTACCCTATTGATACGCCGTTCCATTTCATTCACTACGATATTCATTGATCTCAGAAGCCTTTTCTTTAATCGGAGCTGATCCTGATATTCTCTAATATCAAAGGTCCTATGAGAATCATGTGACGTTTATGTTTACGAGAAAATTAAAAAATTTGGAATGCCTCTCGAGTCTTTTGTGTGATGCTCAATGAGAATTGCTCATGTTTGATTTTTCAAAGTGAGTCTCACAATAATTTAACAAGGAGGGTTGAACTCTTTAGATTTTTGTCTTGAGAATACGTTGCCAAATTTAATCCTACTAAACACCATTTGTTTTGTTAAATCCTAAAAAGGTCTTCGAAATTGAACGTCTATCGATTATCGATCGAGTGAGTGAAGAGACGAACCTCTAATATCCTATTGAATGACATTTGTAATTTATTGGATTTTTATTGGAAAAATAAAATATCAATATCTCTTTTTCTTTTCAATAATTTACATGCAATAATACTAATGATAACATCGAGAACTCTCAGTGTGTGTGTTTGTGAGTACAATAGAGAATGTTTATCGAACAATTGATAAACATTCCACCGCTCGAAGTTCACTCTTCGTCGATTAAAACGACTCTGGAAGGGCTCCGATTGATAGACTGAATAGAGGTAAAATTAAGTTTTCGTTGAGAGAACTTTTGTTTCTTTCAAATAAATAGTAAAATAAAAAAGGCAGAAATAAAAGTCCTAAGTGCGTTTGGCAGAAATTACAATTTAAAATTGAGCAAAAGCCAAGATAATACAATTGAGCGAAAAATTAATATAAACTTACAAAATTGTTGAACGTGTTCATCCTCCGAATGGCAAAGTATACCTGAAAGAAGATATTCGATAAGTATTCAAAGTGGAAAATTGGAAAATGCACAATAATCTTTTTCTTACATCGGAAACTTCAGGTAAATGAGAAAGACACATAAATTGAATTTGAGACTCCTGGTGCAAAGAATTGTCAGTGAAGAAGAAATCGGCCATGAAATGAATAGAATCAAGTCAATACTGGAAGAAAATGCATACACGCAGGCCTGTATGTAATGGAAACGATCCCGCCGAGCGAAGATGAAAAAACCAATGGAGAGCCGGAACAAAATTTCAAAGGAGATGGTCAGGAAAGAATCGTGTTCAAAACTTTTCAACCTTCTCAATAAAGAGAAATTATCAACAGAGGAAGAAAGCAATACAGAATACAAGTTCACACGCACATTCCTACCTACATTGGACACACGACTCGAGACCTGGTTCATCGATATTCCAACACCAAACAGAATGCAAAAGATTTAGAACGGTCGGGATAGGATCAAAGTTTAAAATTCTAAACAGAAAAGTACTGACCTTCTCAACCTTAGAATAATGGAACGATTCTACATTATGAGATTACAACCCAAACTGTGCGAAATAGTGGATCTCATGCGTTCTTTACAATTACGATGGCCAGGATGGAAGTATTTATCCTATTTTGGAGTTTCTTTTTTCTTTCAATATTCTAATTTCATTTTTATTACATTCTATGCAAACATTAAAGGAATTTGTAAAACAATAATTCATTCAATTTTAAAATGTATTCTTATGTATTCTATAAGAGATTAAGAAGTCTTTCAAAGTAAAAGCCTACACGGCCTCGAAATGAGCGTTCATTTTAAGGGCACTATTTCTAGTTTTAGGCACTAGCAAGAGATCTGGTCACGTTTTTGATATTATTTCTAAAACTAGCCAAAAGGCTTTTTGAGTACTTTTCAAGTGGAGATTAGAAATATATATACCACCGTTAAAAGTACAGCTAATTTACAAGTTAAAAGTACAAGTGTATTTTAGTTAATTTTTAGCCTGTACCCCACAAACGACCCTATTCGCTGGGCAGAGAGGCAACAGAGTCGAATAAATTCACGATTATCAAAATTTGCGTAAAAACTTTTAAGAAACAACCACACTTGAAAATAATTAGAAATTAAATTATCTTTATGAAGAAATAGTGAATTAAAGACCTTATATAGTTTTTTTTAGTTGACAAAGTTCAAATAATGAATAAGTCATTCATGGAGAAGAGAGTAAAAAGACCTCAAGCTGTACATAATTCCAGTGACTAGATTGAAGAAATTATTAGGAATTCATGTGAAGAAAACCTCAAAAATACCCTCAGTAAATGTATTAATATACCCGATAATTTATGAAGCTCTCTTATTACATTATGAATGAATCAATTGAGTAACTCACTAGTCTAGCTATGAACAGAGAGTAGAAGAGCAGATATATGCCACCAAAGAGGTACACCGCCCAGTGTGATGGATACTTGTAAGTAAGCACAAAGAATAAGTTTATTGAAATCACTAGTAACGAGATGATACCGGATACAATCTTCAGCCATCTAAAGGAATAATCGTCAATAAGCCAAAGTCAAGTTAAAAATCAGTTACAATGGCAATATGCATCAGAATCATTACTCACAGGGGGGATATGAATCCAGACATAATCTCCGGACAACTGGTGAAGGTCATCAGAGGAATGATGGCGAAGGGAAGTTGAAGACTCATAATGACGTTGAGAATGTCATTCATGGAGCTGAGATCTTCGATGCCCTTGAAGAAGGTCACGAGAAGGGTCGGAGCGATGGCCACTATCCGGGTGACGAATTGACGTTGCCACATGGGCCATTTGAGGTTGAGGAAGCCTTCCATGGCGAATTGGCCCGAGTAGGTTCCAGTCATGGTGGACGATTGGCCAGCGGCAAGGATGCCAATTGCCCAGATGAACAGGGAGGCGATGCCGAAGCGACAGCCAAGGTAGATGCCCTGAAAAAGTGTAATGAAAAAGAGTATTGAGACCCAGTTTTCAAGGTACTCTGATCTCAGTATTTAGCCAGTATAATGATAATCAAATAAGCATTTTAAAAGAATAGCTTGATTAGTTTCAGATCAAATGATCCGTATAATCGTTTGAGAATTCTCTCCGCTGGAGAGGGCCAGGGAATTAGGGTTAAATGAATTAGTGGTTACTACGTTTGCACTAAACACAGCTGGATTATTCATAGTCACTATGGCAGCTCAAGACTTTTATTGTGCCCAGGATATACTTTAAGCTTGATATGATAGTATAGCAGAGCAACCAAATACCATTGTTGTGTCCAGGGCCTTTTTTCATCGTTTTGTATCACCAATAATATCAGATTATTTCACGCGTGGAGATCACTTGAATTTTGTGATTTCTTATCAAATTCGAGATTTTTGCTGGCCTTATTCGGTCAGAAGAGAACATTAAATTAATTTTTACTATATATTCTATGTATGATCGTATGTTACTGTATAATATAAAGTGTATATTCAATGAGTTAGGAATTAAGCTTAATTTCTAGTATATTCAATAAATATTTTTTAGAGAGGGAGAATGTGTTAAAGTCTACCGTTTACATAATTCTGAAAATAAATTCAAACTTTTTTTTCCTTCTCTCTCAAATAAATGTTATAAGCTAATCTTTTTGACCCTCTGTAATAAAAATCAATCCTTCAATTTGTCTGATTTTGGTCTACTTCTGTTTAGAGTATGGGTTCACTTTTCTTTCCTTCATTCAGAGTGAGAGACTAGTTTTTCCTGGTACCTCAAACTTGCTCGAATACGTTATGATTGAAGAAATTAACGATATTCTCCCTCCAACACATATTGAATCGAATCATTCGGGAAGATTCATGAAGGTTCATTAAATGTACTGGAAACTTACTGATTCATTGAATTAAGCTTAATTCCTAATTCATTGAATATACACTGTAACATATATTTCTTCTAGTTTTAAGCTGAAGATTTCGAGAAAAAGCAAATATTCGCAAATCATTAAGCGCTCATTCTCATGTTACGTTCCATGGATATAAGTGAATTTGCCTTTTGACGCCAAGATATTTGATTGAGGAGCTTTTTAATTCATCAGCTTTGAGTTATAGAGTAAACAAGCAAATCAATACACATTTGGATACCAGGTACATATCTAGAAAAAAGGTTTTAGACCAAAGATTCTATACTTTTGCATGTTTTTTATAATACTTGCATTTTTAAATATTTGCCTAAAAATGCGTGTAAAGACTACGTTAGAAACTTGACATAGATCTATTAATATTTAATCATATGAAGGCCAAGATCAATGTTTAATCGCTAATATACAGTTTACCTTGGCAAAGGACTGACTAACTGTTTATCAAGTATTCAATCTGAAATTAACCAAATTTATTGAAAACGAAACATAATTTATAAATACTACTCACTCCAGTGTAGATATCGACATTGTTCGGATCAAAGGTTTTGGCCTGCAAATCAATAATTGTAATTAATCGTAATATATATTTTTTATTTTTGTAGTTTATTTTGGGCTTGTTAATAAAACTCACTGCGTTTATGAATGGCTCCGGGAGCAGATGTTGAGCTGAACAATTTGCAATCTAGAAAAATACGCTAGAGTTATCCGGGTGTATCTCTAACTTAAGTGATGAAATGATAAGCTTTTTGTGTTAAAAGGAACAAAATATTGAAAATTCCAAAACTTTTCGACACTTTGATACAACCCATAGAAAATAATTTTTATTCTGAGCCAAGTATCTCCCTCCCTAAGTGGGGTCAAATTAATTTTCCTTGTGTATGTGTTTTCTAATATACAATGAGTGCGTATGTGTGTAGGTGTAGAAGTGAATCTATTCAAATGTATTGAATCCAAATAAGCTCATTCCATTGGTTGGAGTGAATTTCACCATATACTTGATGAACACAAGAACCAAGAATGATACAGAGTTGAAAGTTTGGATCATTTGGGGTCGACTATGAAGACCAAAAGATGAGAAAACCCTTCCATTAGTTTCTAGTTTAGCTAAATCGAAATAAAATCCACATGCGAATTCACAAAGATTGTCACTCTTGTTATCCACTGCCTATATTGAGAAAATCAAAGATCAGAAAGTTGTTAGATTAAAGCCTAATCAACTAATTTTATCATTGTCAATCTAATACCCTGAACATATTTTACTAGACTTGAAAAACTAGTAAATCCTTCAAATGAAAGCCATCATGGTCTTTGGCGGACTCATCAGATCTATCGACGCGAGTAGACATTTTTTCGTGTGTAAAAGCATCAGCAAATGGAACGTTTTCAAACTAAATTTCTTCTTCAATATTTCAAAGTGAACTCAAACTTACAATCTCCTTGGTTGGATGCCCAAAGAATCCCTTCCCAAAGACGGTCATGACGAAAACGTTGATGATGAAGGATACGAATAGAGCAATGAATGATTCAATGCCAAAATACAAGTTGGCTTCCTTGATCTAAATGTTAATAAAAAATGAATTCCAGGTCCCTAAATACGGCTCTTGTTTCTTAAATGGTTTATCTAGATACGCCGAAAGGATCTTCTACTCAGAAAGATGATTTTTGCTCATTCTAAAATGCCACTAAGAAGTCAATACATGTCATAGCACGGTTCTCTAAGAAAGAAAGAATCAAGGTAGTTTATCCTCTACATTAGGGCACTGCTTTTTGATTTTACCTCTTTTAGATCGCGCACAATCGTAATCTAGACATGATTTCACGAGGAACTGTGTATTAAATAGTTATTCTAGGTGTTAGATATAGGCCGAAATAATTTGTGTATGAAAATCGTATTCAAATTAATTTCAACTTTCGCCAAAACTTGAACCGGGATTTTCTCGGCTATCTAAAGATTTTGTGAGAGATAGGAGTAATATTTGGGAACTACCTCAAAAATGCTATCCTTTAGAAGAGATTTTTTCAAGCTATCCGATTATCTTTAGGAGCGGAATCATTAGCTTCAACAGAATATATCGATATTTCCATTCAGCAGCCTTTAAAAAGCTTAACTTTTAATGAGAGTTATCCATGGGGAAAAAACTCCACAAATTATTATTTTTAATTCATTTTAGGATCAAAGGATTCCATGTTTTTTAATGTTACACCAAAGTGGACAGGTGAAGGACGGTTGATTAATAAAATTTAACAATACTTTTAAACTGATGATCAGAGCATCAAGTTTTAGGACCATAAAACCAGCTTTTAGGACTTATTTTATACGTTTATATAGGACTTTAAAAGTCAATTCAGTAGTATAACGATTCAATTACTGTTTGGTTAGAGCATGCATTGAATTCTTAATTTTCTTTTAAGAGCAGAAATTTTAACTTTCAAGTTGACATATTTTGCCAATTCAAGAAAATCATTTAAAACAAAAAATTAATATTTTTCTAGCCTAAATACTGGAAAAGAGGTCAAATCAACTCACACATGAATTGTCAGATCTATCGACAGACCTGGACTTGACGAGAGCCGAATGTAGATAGAAATTATGCGGCATTACTACAGCGCCGATAATGCCAACCGCCTGCTGTAGCACCTTTGGCTCCTTCCATTGCTCAAAGTTTGGCACAAATAAACCCTGTAAAATACCAACTGGACTCGGGCGGACTGTGAAGAACTTGAAAAGAGAACGGTTTTATTTATTTAAACACCAAAAATGAAAAATAATTCTAGACATTTTCTTCTCTGGAGTCGAAAGGTTTTTTTTAATTTTTTGCAATTTTGAAAATTTTCAGATTGTTAGAACCATGTGATATTCTCACGAACAGTCTTAAAACATTTTCAAAGTTTACACCAAAAAGAGGTGGCCTTCTGGGCTATTGAACTCAAATTTTCTAACTTGGGTATACGAACCTAACTCTTCTCTGCTGTATGATGAGGATCATAACTTGAAATAATTTGATAATGAATGAAGATTGCCTGCTGATTTATGTGGCTCATTAACCCGGGTAAACCCCTTGGGACACTGGTGTCCTGATAAGAAAAAGTTGAAAATACTACTAAATACATGGTGTAATTATCTTCTCTTAATTATCTCTAGTTATAATTATACAGATATTCAAAGTTTTGCTGACAGCAAAAATGTCATTTCAATCATCCAAATATTAATTTTCCAAAATCTTAAAACCGATGTAACTTTGACATTAAACATCCAAATTGCCCCAAAAAAAATTTGATTTAAAGATGATCATTCTAAGATTACTACAAAGTTGAAAATATTTCAAAATAATACACTGTCCTCTGAGTTGAAATATTTTTCTTAAAGGAAGTTGAAAAAGGAATATATTCCAAGAAAAAAAAATACTTTTGTAATCCCTGGCTATCAAAAGATTATTCCACGTCAGCTGAATTTTGATACAGATGAAAAATTATGTATTCAGTTGACATAAAATATCATTTTTTCTTGTATCTTAATAAATAAGCGGAATAAATCAAATAGTCTAATAATAATAATAATAGTCTAAATTGTTTTTTTGTTGAATAATTTGTGAATAAAAGTTTATAAATATCAGATTAAAAGGTTTACATTCGAAAAAAATATTCTAGACTTAGGTTATTTTTCCAGATCGATTTTCATGATCCAAATTGTTTGAACCAATGAAATCACTACATTTTACAGAAATTATTAGATACCTTTTAAAGCTTGCTTGAAGGCTAATTTGAATTAAGAAAATATCTACCAAGTGATTAGTTGGGATAGAAAATAAGAGTAATATTCACCTGATATCCAAACGTGATGGCCATAATTGCAATGAGAAGGCCGAAGAAGGCCTCCAGCCGACGGACTCCGAGTTTTTCAACGAATAGAAAAGTTATAGCATCAAATACTGTTATCAAGACACCACCCCAAAGGGGTATCTTCCCAAAGGAGAGGAGATTTATGGCAATTGCAGTCCCGATTACTTCCTGAAGATAATCATTTTTTAGAAAATAACCTAGGTTAAAGATGATTGACTTGAAATCACTCAGAATTGGGCACAATAAAAGAGAGATGCTGCTTACTTGAATATCAGAGCCAATAATGGCAATTTCAATCATTATCCAAAGAAGGATCCGTGTTATTTTCGGGTAATTCTCATAGCAAACTTCAGCAAGATGCTTTCCAGACACGACACCGAGACGAATAGCAAGAATTTGCATGAATAATCCCATTATGGTCGCTAGCATCAAAAGCCAAAGTAGCTAAAGGCGGTTAGACTAATGTAAATAAGGGGAAATACTCGATATTGTGCTATCGCACCACTCTGTAGGTCTGATTCGATATTACCAGGATCTAGATATGCGATAGACATTAGGAAACCAGGTCCTGTGAAAGCCCATAGCTTTCGGAAACTGAATTTTGGCATTTTAACGTTTCAATAATTGAAACTTTTTATTGTCAGTTTAATTGTGCGTCATAAGAAAAGATGAAACATGATTAAAACAAGGAAATTAGTTTTGTTTTCATTTGTAGAAAACTCAATTCCTGACATCGTTACAAAAAATTCCTAATTATGGATCCTTCTATAAGGAATATTGTCGAGCAAAAGAGCCTACGTTGGATATTTGTAGGCGGAAAAGGTGGAGTAGGGAAGACCACTTGCAGTTGTTCCATCGCTGTACAGCTCGCTAAGAACCGTGATAAAGTCCTTATTCTGAGCACTGACCCTGCACACAACCTCTCTGATGCTTTTGACCAGAAATTCTCCAGACTTCCCACACAGATTCAAGTGCGTTGAGAGCTTTATTTTAATCGATATTTTCAAAATATATCAGTTCGAACCTTTCCATAGAAAAATATGATTTTAGGCATTTTTAGATATCGCGGACGTTGAAACAATTATCACTGAGTCCTACTCTCGATCTACAGTCACTTGCATAGGTTTTTAGCTTAACATGAATATTTTTATTGATTTTAAACAAGTGAGAATATGAATTTCTAAAACTAGGATTGTAAAGACATATGAAAATAATTTAATTCATTAAGATTTTATTTGAGCGACTTGAAATATGGTAAAAACTATCTATAGACATTCTTCGAACTATCAGGTCTCGTCAGTAGGACTATGATCATCGAATAGTGTCGCTTGAATAGAAGAGCCTGAGCTATAGGCTTCTTTTTTAGCTTATCCTTCGATCATGAATTTGAAATGGATTCATGTTTTCTTCAAATTTCTTTGTTTTCTTATTTTTCATCTCTTGAGATGAATTTATCCATTTTCACAAAATTTGGATGAAATTTTCAAAGATATACAAAAAAATTCTATACTCTTGATCCCAAATGATAGGATCGATATCTCTAAAGGAGACCGCATAGAAGAAAAAAATAGAATTTTCTATTAGAACAATGATTGTACCTGGTTCTTGATAGAATCAATTATGGGGTTCAATTGTTAGGGTTTAGATTTTTGAAATGCTCTTTACTTAAACGTTCATATAATTAGGGCTTCTCCAACCTATACGCGATGGAAATCGACCCCTCAGCGAACCTCCAGGATGTAGAGCAGGACATCCTCGGCAATGAAGAGGCTGCCATGTCCGCAGAACTCCGTCAGATGATGACAAAAATCATGTCTTCTCTCCCAGGGATAGACGAATACATGTCGTACACTGAAGTCTTTAATCTCGTAAAGAAAATGGACTACGACTGCGTGGTCTTTGATACAGCTCCCACTGGGCACACTTTGAGGCTGCTCGCCTTCCCAGAGATGATGGAACAGTGCCTCACAAAGGCTGTCCAGCTAAAATCCAGCTGCGGCCCCTTTATGGGCCAGATCGGCCAATTCCTAGGCATGTCAAGCGAGCAGGCCGATGAGATTACCACTTCGTTGGAGAGTCGCCTGGAGATTGTTAAACAAATCACTGAGCAATTCAAAGACCCCGAGAAGACAACCTTTGTCTGCGTCTGTATACCAGAGTTTCTCAGCATGTTTGAAACGGAGAGACTCGTACAGGAGCTCACCAACCAGGAAATGGACGTTCACAACATTATTGTTAACCAGTTACTGTTTCCTAACAAGATTTATAAGGAGGGTGAAGCTAAAGAGTCGAATTGCAACATGTGCAATGCTAGGTTTAAGATACAGTCCAAGTATCTGAAGCAGATCCTGGACCTTTATGACGACTTTCATGTCATCCAGCTGCCCCTTCTAGAAGAGGAGGTCAGGGGTTCGGAGAAGGTCAAAGAATTTTCCAAGAAATTGATTCTCGAGTGATAAAGTTTTTTTTTGATAATTAATTTTTCTTTGAATTGAGTTTCATATCCGAGTCTAACTCTCTCGGGGTTATAATGGAGAAGGAGGGTTTGAAACTATTTACAAAGTAAACTCGTCTCGAGGAGGGAGGATATTAGACCTGTCCATATCGTCGATCGATATACGATAAGGACTCGATATCGATAAATTATCGATCATCATCTATCGCTATGAGATAAATATCGTACATTTATTTAGAACTTGTAACAAGATTCGATGAAATTCTTTGATGGTGTAGAAAGTTTTTCTAATACTCAAGCTGGATGATTCATCCCTATCTGGTTCTCAATGAATGTATTTAAAATGATCAATGTGATGATTATGTTAATACCTAACAGTTCCAAACCGTTGACAAACATGAATTTCAGTCTGTGTATTATACTAATCGTTAACCAATAAAAGTCGAGCTACTTGATGTATTCATGGTCTATAATTGAGACGCGGTATAATTTTCCTATTACATCATTCTACACGTTGTCCATGTAATGATAAAGGCATTTTTAATCAAAACAGTATGACATAAAAGGCTAAGGTCAATTATAAAAAGGAATGATTGAGAAATGTTTATGACTTGCCGTCACAATGTACAGCTGTACATGATAGGAGTAGAATAGTAAGAAGTACGTGCGTGTGTGTACATGTAGAGAGAGAGAGTGAACATTCTTGAATGAATAATCATTTTTTGTATGTATGTGGCGATGAATGTTGCATTGAATAGGGCAGAAGATTAGTGTCGATGAGTCCAAGTGTAAAAACAGTAATCTGAGAAGAGAATGACTTTTTGATTGAGTTAAAGATTATGAGCCATTATTTTTTCACTCTTTTGATTTTTAAAGTCATTTTTTCTGTTTATTCTAAACCTCTAACTATGAGAAATACTCATTGAGTATATCATATCAATTTGAAGCTTATTGAAAGACGATTTTGATAAAACTAAAAAATTTATTCGTTTAAAGAATAGTTGTCTCAAAAGAGTGAAAAATGCATACAAAAAATGATTATTCATTCAAGAATGTTCACTCTCTCTCTCTCTCTCTACATGTAAACACACGCACGTACTTCTTACTATTCTACTCCTATCATGTACAGCTGTACATTGTGACGGCAAGTCATAAACATTATAAACACAAATTATAAATAATGAATACTATTTAAAACAAATCTAGTATAATAGTTTATATAAAAATATGAATGAACGTAATGCGCTCCTTTATTTTTCTAAAGCAACATTGTATATAGATAGTATTGAAAGTAATCTCTAGTTGAAAGTTTTTCAGATTTCTGAATAAAAAACGTTTTTTATATTTTTCATACACAAAACTTTAAAAAAAAATACGACCATTTATAAAACTAGTAGAAAAAATCTAATAACATATATGGAGAGAGAGTAAAAAACTGATCAAGTTTTTAACTAGTTATAATTTTTTTCAAAATTCCGATATGTC